>KZ808500.1:146649-170085 GCA_000696205.2 Oncopeltus fasciatus | reverse complement strand
TATATATATATAATATACAAACATTTCGATCACAAACTGATTTACAAAAACCTTCTAAATGAATGTACATAATGTTAAAGTCTAGGGAAGTAGGTGGCGTGGGACCAGACCTGTACGGGAAGGGTGAAATTGAAGGATTGCAGGAAAAGGAAACAGCTGCGCCCTTGAATTGTCTCCTTCCCATACGGGTCTGGTCTTCACGCAACCTTTTTCCCTAATAATCTAAAGAATTATTATAACTACCAATGAATATAGAACTATCACACCTTCTATTATCCGTCTTCATTGGTTTCTGCAAACCATCTTCTGTTGGCGAGCGCTTTCGGACATAGTCCATCCTCGTGGCCGAATACACGTGTTCACTGTCACTGTCTGTATTCAACTGCGTTTGTATTCTGTTGGATGGTCAGATGCCTCAGGCAGTTGAAGACGGATAATAGAAGGTATGATTTTTCCCTCTTCTTTAACAATATTATTTTATCAAACCTGATAGAAAAAAAACATACTGACACAGTACAGTCACGTTTCCGAGAAAAATCAGATAGGATGTGTATTAATTAACAGTTGATCTCAACAAGAGAATTACCTTGCTTTAGTTTCATGCAAGATTTCTGGGCGTTTTTCCGACGTCTTTTATTTAAAAAATGTCAGATTGAGGCCAGTAGGCTCCTTAAATATTATAATTTAGTCAAGCCATCACCCCTAAAAGGACCACTTACTTTAATTTTACAAAACTAGGTAAAAACCAAGGGTAATCTTATTACTTTCGAGGCGGAATGGAAACTGATAGGTATGAAACAGTATTGCACCGTTTTGACGATCATATAAAGGAAGGAATATTCAAACCCTCAAGAAGACGGTGAACACAGCCTGCCAAACAAGACAACAGCTTCACAGAGAAATGTCGGTCGTTGGAAGTCAAAACAATTGCCTGCCTTATTTTTACGGGACGCGATAGTCCTCTCCACCACATTGAATCTATTAATGGACAAATTATACGTAAAAATTCGTCAAAGCTACTTTTTGACATGCATTAGTACTAAATAAATTTTTCAGGAGGCCCAGATAAATCTTCAAGTAACCTGTAGATCTGCTATTTAAATAAACATTGATTTGTTAATAGACGGATCTAATAGCGATGCTTTTGCCGTTTACTTCTCCGCTGAAGCATAAGAGCAATAATACAAGTAAAAGGTGGATATCATCTATTCGAAAACTAAATAAATTCAGCGATTTAAAAGTCGAAGTGGAGGCACACTCTAAATTTTTTGCCACAGTGATTTTCTTGGTCCCCGCTACTGAAAACTGATGATCTCAGTAACTCAGTCTTCAATTATTCTAACTCGTACAACTCTTGCAGAGACCCAGCCAGGTATTGTGCACTACCTAGGATACACAAGATCTGGTTGATGCTTAGAAGAAATTTAGAACATATTTTGATTACCATAATATTTCTACATTTCAAGTATGACAAGTACCTGTCTGTATAACGAATATAGTATTAAAAATTCTGCTCAACAATTAAACACAAGGACTAAGGAGTGAATTATTTCTGCCAGTAAATAATAAATTTAGGTACAGAACTTATTACATTAATTTTACAAATTAATACCAAAATTTGGTAAATTCCTTCAAACTTACATTTACCCCTTTTTTTCTTTTTCTTTTCTTTTTCTTTTGTCTCTTTTATTTATTATTTATTCAAAATTATAACTTTTGCAATTATTTTTATATAAGAAATTAAGATTTTTAACAAATGGCATAAGTGATAACTTGTTAATTGATTTGTTTAAATTGGCCTTCACGGTATCCATAAGTATTCAAAAATACTTCCTCCGGTCTTGACCAATATTTGTTATTTGATCTGTTGAAAAGTTGTTTTCATTCTACTTTCAGCCCTGATGAAGCCTTCACATGATGTGCGAAAGTTCGGCAAAAAGCAACTTTGCTACACGGTCAGGCCCGGAAGAATTATTGATGATAAAGCTACATGATTTCTTTGAAATCAAAATTTAAATTTAAATCTTTAAACGGTAACATATCTCGTTTTTTTCGTATTTTAATTATTAACTATGAATACAAATCACATAAGAAATAATTAATGTAAAACTCAAATAAAATTTTTCATTGAGTCAAAACATGGATAACACAGAAAGCCGGAAAACATTGTATTAAATTTATTTTAAAATCTATTAATTATGTTCGCCAATCACAAATTTTATATCCAAAAAAAATGAAAAATTTTAAGTGCTTAATGTAGATTAATACTACTAATAATGTGAATATAACTACTAATAATAAAGAAATATTTTCTGCTAGACCATTTTGGATACTATTTGTAATAAAATGAATTATAAAAAAATAACTTCTGATTTGTTGTTGTTTTTAATAAGTGTGTATTTTTTCCTTCATAGTTTAGAAGTTATTAAGGGAAATTAAATAAAGTTGAAACTCCCTTGAACAATTTATATATTCATTTACTATATTTTTGTGATAAATATAAGAGCGTTATTCCTATTGAGATATAAATAAAACCTCCATAGAATAAAGTACCGTCACTAATTCTAAGATGATTTTAGTTGGGGTTCGGTCAAGGTAGATCCAAAAATTCCATCAGTCATGGAAATGTGAACTTAGGGACAGAACGTCCTCTCTCATCTTCATAATAGCCTTGAAGATGGCTTACAATGTAAGCCGAAACGTTGGCAGATAATCCTTTATTAAAAATACATTTTTTAAATTTATGTTTTTTTGATCTACCTTGACCGAACCCCAACTAAAATCATCTTAGAAAAATATCTACGGTCCACAAACTCTCCTTTTGTATCGTCACTAATTTGTTACAATGTCTTCTCTACATGGAAATAGTAGCTTTACAATGTCTTCTTAGCTGTCTATGATCTTCGAGTCATATCTAGAAGCAGTTTATTATTGTCAGACACTTGACGTTAAGACTTGCAGTGATCGAAGGGGTTGGACCACACCCCTAATCAAGACACCCTGCAGACCCACCCCCGGCGGAATGAGCCTGCTTGCCTCTTGAGGAGGAGGGGACGTAGCTCTTCCAATATTTCCAGCACCGGGAGTCCCTCTGACAGTTTGTCGAGCGGGGGCCTGACACAGTTATCGGCAGGCTGTCAGAGAGGTCACTGCGGCCCGGACTGACTCCTGCACTGCCGACGTCTTCGGCATCACCCAAGCTCTTATTTACCTACATCACCTTACTTACCATCACACCACATTTCTAACATTTCCTCATTTCTCAGCCACATTAAGTTTCAGAAGCTAGACCTCCTACAATTTTCTACATACATATAGATATTTATATAAATTAAATAAGCCACTCGCCACAGCAATATATAAAATGTACAATTACAAGAGGAAGAAAGAGCGAAGTGAACTCACGAAAAGAAGGGAACTGGGTTCTTCCAGTATCTCTTTACTCCTCTCTGAAGAATGGCGAGCAAACTCCTAATTTATTAATTTTCAGTGCAAGGGAACAGAATAAAAAATCTAACTGTTCCAGCCAAGACTCGAACCTGAATCTCCTGATATCCGGGCCGGTGCATTTACCAATTATGCTACCGGTACAAGTCTGATAATTTTTTTAAATTCCCCGCACTAGTGTCGAGAGTCTAACCTCCGAGGCAGACGAATATATCGTCTTATGCTCGGAGGAGTTGACATTGTCAAGCTGTTTAAATGACTCTCGTTATTTACTTTTTTTTAAATTTTAATTTTATAAATATTATTTTTTTGTGGTATTTAATCCCACATAAATTTTANCCTTCAATTTTTCAACCCTTGTCTTCACGCGGGGAAGCTCCTGTCATGGCTCCCACGGAATATGTAGTACTACTAAGGTGTGAACATTCAGACTTATTATTCTCTGGACTTTAGTAACTTACTTCTTTAAATAGGATTTCGTCATACCGAAGAATCGCAACTGAGTCGATTGTTTGATTTTTCCTTCCGAATCCGTTCTGGTCTTATGTCGTACGCCCTCAACATTGATATACAAATACATTTACAAAAGTTTAGCACATTTGCTAACCATAATTTTCCATTTGCGTGAATTCAAGCACTAAATGGGACTTTGTTGGTCAGCATACTCATAGCTTTTTTTTTTTTTTTGCATATAAATGCAAAATGCCTCGTTTTATTGCTAAATAACATAATTTTGTACATACAAACAAATACATATAGGGCACGGTGGTCAGGTGGTTAAGTTACTGGATAAAAATATAAAATACGTACAAAAAAAAAAAAGAACATGAAAAAAAAAGAATTACAATTTTTAAAGAAAAAAATCCCTTTTGAGAGATATTTCGGAGACTAGAGAATCGGGAGACAAAAGAGACTTTTTAAAAACCGAAAATACAATATTATTTTTGTTTTGTATTCCCCTCTATTTTATATTCTTATCATCAAACTTGCATGGACAGCCCTAGATTCCATGAGAGCTTTAAAGCAAGTATTTTTTTTCAACACAGTTATTTTTCTAACTCAGTAATGTAATAGATTATCAATAATATATTATTAATCATGTTATTATTTTAAGGACCAGTGATAGTGAGTGTGATAAAAAATATTTATAGAAGGGGAGGGGGGAGTATTTACCTTTATTTCAATAGCTTCAGCTTTTTTTGNTTATTATTTTCTTTTTTTTGTACTCATAAGTGTAAGGGGCACTCATGCGATTATGCAGGATATTGTTAATCATAATTAACAAAAGCCTATAATATTATTCATTATTATTGATTTATTATTATTATGGGCCGTTTTTAAAATTTAACACCTTTTAGGTGTGTTAAACTTATACTTGTTTATACACTAAAAGCAGTTGAATGAATGGGACGAGTAAATTTCAAATGCTTAGCAAGTGTTACATTGCATTTTACTGTAATTTTTTGTCGATATTGATACTTGCTACGCTAATATCAAACAATGTGATGACACTTAGTTACATCTGAAGTTTTTTAATATTTTTTGAAGAATAACTACTCTTATGTTGCGTAATGCTCTTAGAATTTCTTCTTTCAAAAGAGCAGATAATTCAAAATATGTTATAACACTCTTTATATTTTGTAAAAATTTTATATTCTATGAGTAAACTTATAATAAGTAAGTTATATTAGTACAGTATTGTACAGGTATGGTTTATTTGAAATACATATGATTTACTTTAATTATAAATTGACTATTCTATATTGACATGTGTACCAACTGACTTAAATCTGATATTTATCGCCATGTATTGTAGCTGAGGGTTTTCAGTGAGATAAACATTCCTTTGTTTACGTTTATTTTATTTATTCTGGTCTGAATTTTCATTGAATAGAGAATTAGCGATTTAGGGGACTAAATGAGCCCTATATATCATGAAAAGTAGTAAGATATTCAGTACTGATACATTTTCAAAATGCCTCGTGATGAAGGTCAACATGATTACGAAATGAGCTGAATATTCGTAAGGTGTCGTGACTGCTATGCAATACAGTACTGCAGAAATGATATCACTCTAAGAGCGGATATTGGCAATTTAAACGCACTTCATTCTCACATCATACAGAGGAATTCATATGAGATAACCCATTGGCTATAGATCAGTCTGTATTAAGTTGTTTTGTTTTATTTGTTAGAGAAGATAAGTGACAGGCATTCGAGATTAGCAAGTATAAATAATAATATTTGTACGTGTCCCTCAAAATGGGGTCTGCCTCTTTAAAATATAAGATATTAATATTGTGCTAAAAATAAACATTATATTGAACAAAGATGTACTTATTATTCATTTAATAGAAAAAATGTTCATTATAATTTACATTTTTAGATTACTTTTTTTTTTTTTTTTTTTTTAAAAAAAAATGATAATGAGAAGGAAAAATAAAAAAAAAAAAAAAAAAATGTTAAGATAAACTTAATAGCAAAGTACAACACTTTGAGTAGCAAATATTAATAATAATAATTTGAACTAACCCCTACTTGGTGTAGGGAGATATAGAAATGTACGCTAAAATTGACAAATGATAAGAAAGGTTAGATGCAGAAGAAATGAGTTTTTCTTTAATGAAGTGAAGAAAAAGTCATTAGAAATGAGTATTTCCTTTTTTGTTAAAAAGAGTTAAAATTCTTGGAATTTCTTCGTATTCCGCTAAACCAATGACAAAATATCTTATATTATAAGATGTTTTTTTGTTGTTTTTTTTTTGTTGGGTTTCAGTCAAGGTAGATCAGTCCAGTCAAGGAAATGGGAACTTAGGAACAGGACGTCCCCTCACATCTTCATGATAGCCCTGAAGAATTTCTTAAAATGTAGGCCGAAACATCGGTAGATAATTTTTTTAAATACACTTTGTCTTTAAATTTTTATTTTTTTGGATAAACCTTGACTGAACCCCAACAAAAAAAAACCATCTAATAATAATATTTACGGTAAAAAAAAAAACTCTCCATTTTAAGTACTTATATTATTTACTTGGTAATTATTTTTTGTTAGACATATTAAAAGTGGTATACAGAAATTTCTTTAAAGAAAGGCAAGGATAGAGTAAACTATAAATAATTAGTCGTTACCCTCGCGTGACAAGTCAAAGGAGAACGAGTTTAACTTGGTTGTTTACGGCATCTTGAACTAAGAGGTCATTGGCTAAGATGGCCTTTACATTTTCAACAAACTCAATTTCTCTAATGCTTTTCAAACATCTTCCCTTCAAATTTGTTTATGACTTTTGAAATTTTTGGCTTAAAGTAAACCCGAAATGACATTGTTTTTATTTAAAACCTTATTAATCTGCTCTAAACTGTTAAACGAAGTATTGAGCTCCCTCTGCAAAGCAAAAATAAATTTTATATATTCAATACATAATTCATTTATCATTAGCTGCAGGCCTTTTCAGAACTAGTTGTCAATTTGTTTTCACTAAGTCTTACCTTCCCTCTTTCTCTCATCCCTTCAATTTTTCAACCCTTGTCTTCACGCGGGGAAGCTCCTGTCATGGCTCCCACGGAATATGTAGTACTACTAAGGTGTGAACATTCAGACTTATTATTCTCTGGACTTTAGTAACTTACTTCTTTAAATAGGATTTCGTCATACCGAAGAATCGCAACTGAGTCGATTGTTTGATTTTTCCTTCCGAATCCGTTCTGGTCTTATGTCGTACGCCCTCAACATTGATATACAAATACATTTACAAAAGTTTAGCACATTTGCTAACCATAATTTTCCATTTGCGTGAATTCAAGCACTAAATGGGACTTTGTTGGTCAGCATACTCATAGCTTTTTTTTTTTTTTTGCATATAAATGCAAAATGCCTCGTTTTATTGCTAAATAACATAATTTTGTACATACAAACAAATACATATAGGGCACGGTGGTCAGGTGGTTAAGTTACTGGACTCTTGAGAGGGGTTCAATGTTCACATTGCACAGTTTGTCTTTCTTTTTGTCCATGCTACTGTTTGCAATGCAATTTCTGGGGTGCTCCTAGTAACCACCCAGTCCTAATTGGGTACCACTCTTCATCGAACGAAAAAAAAAAAAAAAAATTAGGTGGCAGAACAGTAGCTGATCCCGCGCCTACTCTAGTTTGCAGTTGCTACGGAATAAATACACCCTGAACATGGATTTTCCTCCTAGGCCTGTGCTAGAATAAGTGGGAGAGTGAAAAGGACACCCAAAAGAAAAAATGACAAATAATAAAATTTTTGTGGAGACTTTTCGCCCTTCGTCAGTGAGGAGTGAAGAGAGGAGCGAAAATTCTTCGAAGAGAACTGAGATGTGAAAATTCTTCCCCAAAATTCAATACACTACGATTTTTTATTTTATATTTATTACATATATAAGTGCATACTCATAATAATCACTATTAAATATTAAATTAAGAGTTTAATTTAATTAAAGAAGTTTAATATAAGCACCTTTCAATAAATATTTGCAATCTCATCATATTTTTGTCATTTTTCTACAACACACATATTATGTATCCCAGTAAAATATAATTTTATTAAATGTTCATTCATTATGTTTAATTAATTATTAATTAATTATCACTTCATTGTGTTTCTAACAATTACTTTAGGGAAATTTAATTTTCCGAAGGTGGCTTTTGTACATGAGCAAGCCATCTTTCAAGAACAGCTTTTCCAGTACTGGAACTCCTGTTGTGAGCTTGGAGTGGGCATGGTAACGGCCATATTTTATCCCCTGCTCGGACTCCTGGAGGGGGCAGAAAAACGAGCAAGAAATTAATTAAGAAAGATTTGGGAGATAATTGGAACTCTCGGTGTTAGGGAGCGAGCGGAAGGGGGTGCTCCGGAATTGCTGGCTAGGGGTTGAAGAGGGTGGCCGCATAACAGCTGTGAGGTGGAGGGGCGAAATAGAGAAGACTACAAGAGAGGAGGGTCACTTGCCGCTTCTCTAGCAGATATTTCTTCAAGAAAGAGCGTACAGGTAGAGATTTCTCTTTATAAATGAAATTAAGGAGACAGAAATACTATTGCATGCTTTAAAACATTTGAAAATAATTTCTTGTAGAATGGGAGCTAAAAATAATTAAATTTTCCAACTTAATGCCAGAAATAACTATAAATAATTAAATGTTCACGTAGGCATCGACGGTCGTCAGATGTATTTACCGTTTCTTCTTCCGGGTTGGACCGTGTCATTTTACGGTAAATAATTAAGTTAAAAACTTAGTTCAACTGAAATAAACTAATTAAAAATTATTATTCCTATTTTGAGCTAAAATGTAAGGTAAATACCATTAGAGCTTTGTTATTGAGAAAACATTGTACTAATTTAATTAATCTCATTGACTCAAATAATTTCGGATGTGCTAGCTGTAAGGCTAAGTAATAAATATGTTTCTAATTTTCAGTTCCCATTAAAGTGCATATCTCCAAAGTTTTCCATTTTTATAAAATTTTAAATATCATGGAATGAATTCAGCAAGGCAGAAGAATATAATAATACAATAAAAATAATAGTACGATACAGGTAGCTTTACTTTAGCACTAGCTGTATAAAATATAAAACATCGAATTTTGGGTTTCTAATTAAACCACTTTTTCCAAGGACAAGATTCCTTATTTGTCTTGAGTGAATGAAATCAATAATCCTTATGTTATTCCGTGCTGCATTTTTCACTAATTTGTATTTTAAAATAAAATTTTAACAATAAATATAAATGAGATAAACATGTTATACATAATTTTTCTTGTAATAAGTTTTCGAATAAGTTCTACAGAAGTTTCATGTCTTACTTTCCGTTTACTGACTTTCTCTATTTTAAATTATGTGAATGTTTCCTTCATTTTTCGTTTTNTAATATTTATTATATTTTGAAAATCTAAATTAATTTCCCCCAATAAAAAGAGGTTATTAAATAAAAACAACAAATAAAATATCTTCATAACTTATTTTAAAACTCATTACAAGAAAAACAAATATTGTTTAGTTCATTATTTTAGGATGATCTGGTTGGAGTAGGTGAAGAGAGGTCTCAGGATGGACTAGTAAGCTGGCGTCCGCACTCACGTTTCTTTGGCATTCTTTGGTAGCGTCTCGCCGGTGTTCGATTCCAGATACAATCGTGTATACAGTGCATAAGGATATGCAACACTTCTTTCTCGGGCCCAAGATCGACATGAGCATGAACCACTAGTAAAGGGAAAAACCTATCTAGGAGATCTTCGCAGAACGGGAAAAGAATTGTCTTTTGTCCCTTTGACCCTTAGCAAAAGAGAATTTATAATCTGGATTTAAAAGCTTCTATCTTTTAAAAAAATTTAAAAAAATTTTCTATATCATTCATTCTTTTTTTATTCCTTATCAAAAAGACATTGCAACCACTTAGTGTCATTACTGTCATCAATATCATATGTATTTATATCTTAATAGGCAGCACACTCTTGTACCTTGCAAGTCACTTTTTTTTTTGTATTTATTTATTTTTTCTTCTTAAGTCATAATTTATCATAAGCAGAAGTGATTTTTATGTAAACTCCGACTGTATTTTTTTTTGTTTAATCCCTCTCTCAAAGTGTTCAATGACGCTTTGAAGCTTATAGACAGTTGAATGATTCCTGTGAAGACCAAATCGCTACTCATTGTTTCTGTGAAAAAAAAACTAATTGGTTTTTTTTGTTTTTTTTTCAGTAGCGAATTCCGAACAATTGAAAGAGAAAATATAAGACTGATTGGCCGGTTATTTTAGGGCTTTTTTGAAAAACGATAAAATTGTATCAGTGAAATTTACTTAAACTTAGAATAACCGTCGTTAGGCAGACACTATAGACACAAGATACCAGTTATTTTCATTTCGGATTTTCGTAGAAAATTTCTGTTTATGCAGGAGACCATTGGCTGAATGCATAATTTATATCGCTTTCAGAGATTTTTGAAAATACATAACTAAAACTCAAATAATACTAGTATTGTCAATGATATTTTTCATATTAGTTTTGAACCAATTGTAATAAGAAATAAACATTATTTTATAGTCAACTATGCCATTGGTTAGGCGAGGAATAGAATTAGATTGAAAGCAATTTTCTTATTGATAGAATTTCACTACAATAAGTTAACATAATTCAATAATGCATTGTGAAGCAGACAGATATCGAAGGCAGGTATAACTATTATCACGATATAGAAGGTCGGTTTGTTGCAAGCTTGAATGACAACGCCAATCATTTCACTTCTTTTTTTTTGGGGGGGGGGACTCTTATCATTTGAATTGTTATTTTTGTCATTGCATAATTTATTTTTGCAATTGAGATAACTTGAAAGCATTATTGACTCTCTAGGGAAGACGTCATCGTAGCATAAAAGTAGTTGTAACGATTTAAGAAGGCCACAACTAACGTTAATCTTTAAAAACTCGCAAATAAATCATCGATTACACATTGCAAACGCATAAACACTGTAACTGGCCCTGAGGACGTGGGTCTAGAGGTTAGTCTGTCCAAGCAGGAGTCCCATAGTGCTCATAAAATTAGTCTTCGTAAAAGCATCCCCCTAATTAAAAAAAAGGAGAGAAAAAATTTGATGAGAAGGGAATTAGGGTGTAGGAATTATAACACTAGCACTGTTATAATTCCTAGACCTTTTCTACTTAATATATTTTATACAGTCCTGATATAATTCCCTTGTCAGACAAACAATATAGAATTTCTTTGTAAGCAATCTAGGTTTACAAAAGAATAATATCTGAGGTTATTTTGTTACATACAGTGTCTTTTTTAAGTATTTTATTTTATTCTATTTTATAACAATGTTTTGGATTACGGGTCAATAATAATTAAGAACAAAAAGAAATTCGTGTTAATAATGGCAAATAATTAAATATACTATTTAATGATTATAATAGAATCTATTGCCCTTAATAACTAATAAATAAATGAATTGAAAATATAAATTACTTGCAGCTAATAAAAAAATATTTACAAATGAATTAAACATGATTATTTAGAAAGGAGTCACAAGATTACTTGCTAATTTTTGTCACTTTTCACTTCACTGTTACCGGCTCTGCAGAAGATACGACCAGACCGGTACGCAAACTAAAACGAAATCTGCCACTAGTTTTCTAACTGCTTGGTAGGGACAAGGCGGGCTTAGAAGAATCTTATCAGAATTTCTAGGTAACCCTAATTCCCTTCTCAGACGAAAGAAATTAGGTGTTATACTTCAATTGGCCCCTTCTCTTGTTCAGTACAGGCCTAGTCCTCACGCCATCTACTTCTCTAATCAACAATAATGATCAAATTCAATCAATTATTATCTCTTTTAGGTTTTCATTATGAAACAATTGGTATAGTATGTGTTCATGATTTTTATCGTCAAGATCATTTAAAGTATTAATGCAACAGAGAGCACATTTAAATCAACTCCACAACCAACATTTTATATTTATTATCTTAAGTGAATTTTTCTTAAATAACACTAGTTGAAATAATACATTCAGTATTTCTTATTTTATCAATATTCTAAAATAGTCTTGCTATTGCAGATAATATAGTGAGTCATATTTGAATATCATACTTTTTTATTATAATATTCGTGGATTCAGGCGGATGTATTTGTGTACGAAGTCACTTGTCATGTCGTATTACAATCACATATATGTAAGTTGATCTGAGTTGTTTGTGCTACACATATTCAAGATGATCTGAGCCGCAGTAGAATTGAGAAAAACCAGGTACCTACCAACAACTTATTTGTGGGAGAGGAAGAAATATTGGTTCCCGGGAACCAGAGTAATTCTTTCCCGGATCGGTTTTTCATTTTTACGATGAATCGCCGCTCTTTGGAAGCGGGAGTTTCTGGCAGTGGAGTTGATCAATGATAACTGGACAAGCTGTCATCCTGTCAAGTATTCCAACTGCTCTTCCTCTCTCTCCCACTCCCTGCCTTATCTGATAACATCCCTGTCAATTAACAACCTGGTCTTCTTGAAGGGCCTAGGTTTTTACTATTTGCAGTAAAAATTAATGTGACTTTTAAATCTTCCTGATAATGTCGTCTGTCAGGTAGAAACTGTGTAAACTACACTAATTCTTCAGCAGATTAGTAAATGAATATCTGCGTATTTATTTTATTCGTCATGTAAACCTTACACCTGGTGTCTCGATTATCATCATATATCATGATATCTTAGGGTTGGGTATTGATGGATGTTATCTTCAATCCCACATCGTGCCTGTTCATTCTACTTCTTCAGTTACCTCATTGCGGTGAATCGTACTGCCAATAAAGCAAACTTCCAAACCTGGGAGACACAGTTTGATAATGCAAAACGCAAGTAGTGTGGTTCGAAAGTGAACAACTTCCGTTGCTGTGTATTTCCACTTACAATGTTTCCACAATAAGACCGTCGTCTACTGTCTCCTGGTTTGCAATTTTCCACATAAGCTAAATTTCTGTGTCTGCAAAGATCACATTTCAATCCACTACTTCAATGTTCTTGAATCATCTTTTCATAATCACTTACCTGTTCTCCACAAGTTACATTTCACACAAACTCCTATAAAATTGCCTCCTTACAGAATAAATAATTTTTAGTGCAAGGGAACAGAATAAAAAATCTAACTGTCCCAGCCAGGACTCGAACCTGGATCCTGCTATCCGGGCCGGTGCATTTACCAATTATGCTACCGGGACCAGTCTCATAAGTTAATAAATTCCCTGCACTAGTGTCGAAAGTCCAATCTCCGAGGCCGATGAATATATGGTCTTATGCTCTCTAAGGGTTTAAGACTAACTTCAGACCATGTGTGATAAGAGGAGTTCCTCGACTATACTAAATACATTCTTACTAATTATATTTATTATGCGATTTTCAGAAGATATTACAAAAAATACATTTGAAACCTAATGTCTTCTTCAGAGTTTTGCAAAATATTATTAACTAATAGTCATGAATATTTTACAGATCTCAGTGTATTTCATTCTGACTTAGAATTATATTAAAGTAAAGGTTTAATTTTCTCAGTATTTTCACTCAGAAACAAGTGTCTCTCTGAGTAATACTCAAATAGGCTCGTTTGTCAGTTTCTTTAGGAACCCTTCAGCATCTCACTGAACACCTCCCACAGCCATATCCCAACTCTTCTGTCTTGTCCTTCACTTTGGAAATTATACTTGTTTACATGTATTATTAATTAAATAATAAATAATTCTGATCTACCTTTGTTACTATTATGGTGGACCAGAATTAATACAGTGCTTTAAATTTCCGAATAATATAGTGCTTACCTATTAGTTGATAGGCCTAATATAATAAAAAAACATTTCGATTAATAAAGATATATTAGAACTATGGAATCATATCATCAACTATACAGTTGACAAGTATGAGGTAGTTTAAAAAAAATTTTATGCAACATAAAAATATATTCTTACAGATGTTTAGAAGTAAAAATATAGATGAATGAAATTTTATAGTGAATATTTGAATACCGCTTTACAAGAAAATTACCAACAATTTAGAAAATACAAGATAACAAAAAAAAAGTAAAAATTATTTTCTTGAAAGGCTCTCTGAAGGGAAATATGTTTTCCAGAGTAGATTTAGCTTGATTATCTGGAAGAGCACCAACATTTATAGTCCTCAAAATCTATAGAAAAGCTTATTAATGAGTATGGCTAAATTTGAACATAACATGAAGTAAAATTTACAAGTTTATCAATTAGAGTTGCTAAAATCTCACTCAGATTTTAGACAGACTTGCCAGAAACAATATCATTTTCTGAAATTGAAAGAAAATGGCCCAATATTATTTTTTTCAGGTCTGAATGAGTAAAGAGCTGAACCTCTACCAGAGATCATAAGTAATGCAGCAATACATTTGCAACACATGCTTTTATAGTTCTGTTATGCTAGAATGGTGAATATTATGAGTAAATCCAGAAATTCCCTAATTCTAGAGCCAAGGGCGACATTATACTCACCTTCTCGTTTTGTAAAACTAGAATGTTGTTAAAACAAAATCTGAGTAAAAAAAAATCAAGTTAGAAATTACGAATTTAAATTAATCTTAAAATTAAAAGAAACTATATTAAAAACAAATAATATTAACGGCGTACAGTTTCAAACGGCAAAGAAGTTAATTCTTCTTAGAAACTATGAATTAATTATTAATCCACCTGTTGAAACTAACCAAAATAGTACAATAATAACTAATAACTTCCAACGAATTCAGTCCTTTCCATTCAAAACCCTCCGAATAATCGCAAATGCTCCTTATTACGTATTCAATTCCTACCTTCACCACGATTTTAATATCCCTTTTGTTCAAGACCTCATTTCTTCCCGCTTCAGCCTTTTCCACAGTAAACTGCCATACCATCCTAATACACTAGCACAGACCTTGTCTTCAACTCCAACCCCTACAGCCCTCCCAACCGACTCTAACAATGAAGGCCCCGTGACCTCCTGGGGATATGGTCTGTAAATAATTTGAGAGTGGTGTCATTGCTCAACTTCTCTGCTCATGTGATTGTCATTGAATGTCATTTTACTATTCATTGTAATCAAAATACAGTTTTTTTTGTTGTTTTTTTTTTGACAGAATGTAATAAGTAAATATAGTTTAATAAAAATAAAAAACTAATAACGTATATAGTAACTAATTCAAAGTAAAGGTGCCTAGAAAATGGCTAGTAATATTAATAGGTTCAGGTTGCTTAGTAGGTAACAGGTACACCTCTCAAGGGATAAGGGATTAATTATAAATTGTTATTCGCTCGATGAAAGGCTAACTCACTTGGCTAGTGAGAAGATAATTTAAATTGAATGAAAAATAAGAGTTTTCTCTAATCATTCTCTAAAAATAATTGGCCGGGGGGCCGCTTTTCATGCTAATGACATATTTACATAAATACTTGAAAAGTTTCGTGGGAAGTTATCCAAGTAATCCTATTTAATTCTTCCGCTGAACAGCAAAATATATAAACTCCATTTGCAGGCTTCTTCTCGAGGTACAGTTTTCTCGCTTTTAAACAGAAAGGGAATTATTCCTGTTCCAAAATCCAGCGATTAGCAAGTCCAAAGGGAGTAAACCCAGAGAAGATAAATCGCCTAGAGATGCTCACAATAACAGTGAATTAGGTGTTATTAGAGGAAAGTTAAATGTCGCAGGAAAGTGGAATTTACTGTCCTATAGCGGATCGAGGAAGTAAATTAAAACCAAAATCAAAATTTTCTATAATTTTTAACATAACTTTCCCATAAAAAAAAAAAAAAATCATAGGAATGGCCTTTTAAATATACAGCTTGTAAATTGAATAATCTTTTTCAGCTAAAATCAATTAAATTGTCAAAATGGTTGTTACACTAAGAACCACACATATATACTAGAACGTTGGACAACAGTATCCTCCAACCACATTAGCATTTTGAAGTGAAAACTCAACAATCTTCCTATTTCACCTTGAGCTGAATAATAAATTCATCGAAATAAAGGTTCCAGGTTCACATTTTATAAATGTAGAAATTATTAGACAATTACATAAAATATTCTAAAATAAATTTGTAAACGATATCTTAAAAATAGCAAAGTCACTAAATTATAAAAAAAACTTAGTAATTAGTTCTTTAAAAAAAAAACTAGAACAATAAACGGTTAATCAATAATTTTAAAAGTCCATCAGGAAACAGCTGTGTAATCGAACATATTTCAAATTCTTTATAATAAGAAAGAGAATTATAATAAAATAAATTATAAACATCTATAATAGATAAGTCATTCACTGATTAAAAAGTAATACTGAAAAAAATGTTATAACGTCCCTCTCAGCCATCCAAGTTTATTCCAAAACAACTACCATATTGTCTATCAATAATTAAAATCTAATAAAACATATGACACTAAATTTACTTCTGCACCTACCACATTTTTTAAATTGGTTATAAAAGTTACATTGACAAAATCCTGGATAATTGTTCAATTTAATCGTATATCCCACCCCTTCCAACTCCGATATGAAACAACACAAAAAGGTTATGTTAGTTAAAGAAAATTTCCTCAATCCTTGATGTCATTGCTTTAAAATAATTTATTTTGGCTTATCCCTATATTCTAAAACTTTTGAATCATCTTTAATAAGCATTTGTTGAAAGAATTCTACAAAATACGGTTGTTAGAAAATCAGATTATTCACTAAGTATGCTTCACAAATATAAATAATAGTAATATAATATTTTTTTCAATAATATTACTGTTAATATTAATTATATTTAACTAATTATGCCTAATTACTATAATTAATAGTAATAATAATTGAATTTTTTAAATTAACTAGTTCATAAACAAATCACATGTTGAGCATTTGAATCGTATTTCTTATGCATTTCATTAGGTCTGGTTTCTACTTCTAATAAATAACTGGAAGATTCACAAAATGATTATTAAAAATATTTACTCCTTTTTTATTTTTCAAGATTCTTCTTCTTTTTTTTTTATAATGGCATGTTCGTAGTTCTTTGTTTTCATTTAGGTCTAGCATTCCAGGTGGTTATTTTTATATTTTTAGGGTTTGGAATGTTAAGTTTTTTGTACTTAATAAAATCCATATATTTTCGTATAGGTCATTATCATGTATTTTGAAGACACTTTAATTTCTGGGCTAATCCATGATTTTTCTAAGATTTTATTAATTTATTGATTACTAATTTTTTGAGGGGCCAAATCTGTCAATACAGTAGAGAAATGTTCCTCTAATTCTTCAAAATTTTAATTACACGGCATTTGATTATTTCTTAACAATCTTCGAGTCTCATTGGTATATGTTTGGACAAGCTCTTTTTTTTTTTTTTTTTTTTTTTTTTTTTTTTTTTTTTTTTTTTTTTTTATGAGCAAGAAATTTGTTTCATATTGGGTATTTTATTAAATATACTTAATATTTTTTTAAATAAAATTTATTGCAAATGTCGACAGAGTTATTATTGTAACTGTATGTGAGCCGTGTAGTGAGTTATGTAGAAAATGCAGAAATGTGTGCTTTTATGCGGAATTGACACCTTTCATTCAAATTTGTACGAATTGCATTCATCTCTTTCTCGTGTGTACTTCAGCTTGTGCGGACAGTTAAAATATAAAACCTAATATTAAATTGATTATTTAAGTGCTATTTATAATTAAAAAAAGAAATAATAAACCTCCTAGTCTATTTATTTCCTCGGGTAATGACGTCTTAGCTATAGCCTCATCAGATGTCTGGTGGGAATGTGAGTGACATCACAGTGCTCATGGATGTGAGTTCCCTACAGTCATGACGTTTGAGGTAAGGGTTCAAGTGCAGTGAGTCAAGCGCCCAAATTTACCTTACTACAAAACTCTTAAGAAACTCTCTACATTACCGGTACTTCCTGTACTTATTCTTCGACTGATAGTGTATGATTAAATAAAATAAGCTTTACATTAATGACGTAAGAAATTCTCTAGATAACTGAATGGAGAGTTTTTGACAGTAGATATTATTAACTGATTATTTTATTAGGATTCGGAGAAGGTTGATCCAAAAAATACATTGTAAAAAAAATCAGTCATTCAATCCAAGTGACAAGATGTCCCCTCTTGCCTTTATAACAGCCCTGAAGATGGCTTACAATGTAAACCGAAACGTCAGCAGATAATAAAAAAATACACATTTTTTAAAATTTGCCCAACAAATTCTTTACTAATACTTTAACTTAAATAAGGCAACTAATGTATCTCAACATTTAAATTATCTCATTTTACATTAAGAGTATATTTTAGTGAATTCATTTAGAAATAGTCACTACCAGTCTGTATTACTAACTTATAGGCTAAGACTATTATTTAATTATTAGCGGATTTCTCATAATAAATATCGATGTTCTAATGTACATCAATACTTCCAAGGAATCCTACTGGATATTCAAGTACGTCTGGACGATTTCAACAAGCAAGACCAGCGTAAATTAAGCGGATTTAAAACTTTAATTAAATTTTATATAGACAAGAGTGTATGCCAATGGGGCGCCAGGCTAGCTCAGGGTATCCGTACGGGTCTCGCAATCCTGACGCCGCGGGTTCAAATCCCGCCCAGGTTGTCCTGAGCCATGGGTGTTTAAAAAGGGGTGGCAACCTGTAGATAGCCCCTCCCTCCAATGACCCTAAGTGGTCGCAAGGGAGGCTAACACAGCAAAAAAAAAAATCTCAGATTCTGCTTGTCATGACCTCCTGTGAATTCCTGGTATGCTTATGGAAAGCTTAGCCTTAACTGGGTTATGTAATTGAATGATAAATAAATTCAGGCAAAAACGTCGTGCTGACCACGGACCTACTCCTGTGGGCTGTGGTTCAAGAATTTCNAAAAAAAAAAAAAAAAAAAAAAAAAAAAAAAAAAAAAAAAAAAAAAAAAAAAAAAAAAAGTGTATGCCGAATGTAATTTCCGAGGGAGGTCATTTTGGCTTGCTTTAGTATGAAGAAAAAAAAAAGTGTGGGAGTTCGAAATCAGTTTTAATTTCGGAAAAATAAGAGGATCCGCTCAAATCTTAACGTCTTAAATATATTCCTTTATACCCATTTTTCTTTTAATTTTTGTTAAATATACATTTTTAAAAATAACTTATGTTAAAATACAAATGTTTTGGTAATCTTCACCCACCTAATTGAAAAATAATATTATTGAAAATAACATTCTTCAGACATTGTATCCTTCTATTATCATTACTGAAAAATAATATTATCATTGATAATAATAAAGAGATACAATCTCAAATGTTTTTCAAAAATTAACTTAAATTTTCTATTCAGTTACTTACGTGTAAAGAAATCGATTCTGCGTACTAATATACATACATCTTTTATGTTTGTGTAGTTATTTGTTAATTTACGAATTTCCGGTCGCGATTATAATTTAATTTTTTTTTTACACTCTATCTTCATCTAATAAAGTAAAGGTTCAGTCTGTTTATAATTAAAATTTCAGGTTAGGAAGGAAATTTTTTTTATATATACACATAGTTATTTAGAATTATCTCATTCGTCCAAGAATATTAAATTTTAAGCCTTTATTTGTAATTTATAAATATTGCATATACATAAAAGTTATCAATGATCACAAATCACAAATAAACTTGTTTTTTTGTGTTTTTTTACCATTATTTTAAGTATGACATGAAAGAAAGGCTATCCAATCTACCAATCACTGAACGAAATTGTATTTCTCTAAAACTTGCCCATATGAAAGTACTATTTTAATTTAGGCCAATAAGTCGCCTCAATCATAATCATGTTTCAAATATAATAGATAGCTTAATAAAATTGATTACTATTTTTAAGTACAACTGTAATTCCGAGAAAAAAAATTAAATTTAAATTCATGCTAAAAAAATAACTCAAATACGATGCACACATAACAAACTTCAAATGTTTGATAAACATATTGATAAATATCAATAAAAAATGACTCCTAAAAAATAGGTCATTGAATACATATTTCGAAAAGTCTACATTACAGGGGACCGATTTGATGCTGATCTACAGTTAAGTGGGTTCCTTATCTTAAGTAACTTTTGAAGTGTATGACACAGATGGCAGACAGTCAAAATTTAAACCATGTCTATTATTCGTGAAATAACTCGCTTCATGCCTATATAAATGAGTTATATTGACATTCATAATTTTTTAGAATTTTATCATTTTCAATAATTTATACTTAATAATCAATGGAATAATTTTTTTTTACAACTAATGATTAAGATTTTTGAAATAAACTTAAAATCTGAGAGGCTAGACAGGTAGGCATTAAATACCTTATTCCGTAAAGCACCTAGTTTTTGCTTTACGAGACGAGATAGCTGGTTGAACGCCCTACGATCTGAGTGATGTCTGTACCTCTGGAACAGGGCTCGAGCTTGACGCTTAGCTTGTATGAGGTTTTTAATGTAATCAGGGAGGGGTTCAGGGGTTTTAAGTTAGCCTTCCAAAGACATTGCTGAATCTTTATAGTAAAGAACTGGACAGCATCATCCAGCTCTTCAGAGGTTTTTAAGGAGATTCCGAGGTCAAGTGACTCTTCTAGGAGAGTTCTAAAAAGTGGCCAGTCAATGGGACCACTTATTAAGGTTGGTGGCAATTGTCTAGGGATAGGTGTGAGAGACAGTGTGAGGAAGACAGGGTTGTGGTCAGAGGAAAGTTCATTTAATATTTTTACAGAGTGATGGGAGGTAATAAGATTTTTACATATGAAAAAATCTAGGATATCAGGAAGACGGTTTACATCGGTGAGCCAAATGGTGGGAGAGGACGGACATAGAGTTCAGAAATTGCTACGGGAGTTGGTCGTTATCGTGCCCCACTGCAGATGTTTCGCATTATAATCTCCGCCAGAGAGGAAACGGGAACCTAAGGATTTAAAATGCTCTTGGAATTGACCTGAGGTGATAGATTTGTTAGGAGGTCAATATACTGCAGAAAAGGTAATTGGGGAAGTGGAAGTATTGATGGACACTGAAGTGGATTGGAGCGAGTCTGTAGGAGTGGAAGGTATTAAATGATGAGTATAGGAAGTGCGAATAAGGAGCGCAGTTCCACCATGAGCTCGTCCGTCTGGGTGATCAGTTCGATAAGTTGTATAGCCTGGTATGTTGAGTTTTTTATTTTTTGTTAGTCGTGTTTCAGTAAGTAAGAGTACGTCTATACATTTGTCTTCCAGAGTTAGTTTGAGTTCGTTTGTATGAGTTTGAATGCCGTTAGCATTCCAAAGGAGAACATAAAAGGATCTAGAGGAGTAAGAGTTCATTTACTGCCATACGAAGAAGTCATATTAGGGACTACCGCTGACAGTAGGTTTAGGAGAGGAGTGATGAGGGCGCGGAATTCCGAGAAAAATGAGTGGAGTATGGATTGGATATCATTAGATATTAACGGAGGAGGAACATGAGAGATGGCAGGTCGCTGTCCCCTGGGAGGCTGGCATTGAGGAAGAGGTTCTTCTTGTTTGGGCTGGTAGGTCGCCTTTGCATAGGAGTAACCGGATTCGACTTTTCTGGTTGGGGGTGGTGGGAGTCTTCGAGCTACAGGTGCTGAGTCCTGCTATCTGGTGGGCTGTATCCGCTCCTTCAAATCTTTGTAGATCTGGCAGTCTTTATAATTGGCGGGGTGGTTTTTTTGGCAAAGGGCGCAAACAGCAGGTGTACTGCGAGATTTCTGACAGTCCTCTGTCAGATGTGTCCCTCCACATTTGACACATCGGGCACCATACTCACAGTATCTTTTAGTGTGACCGTATTCCCGGCATTTGTGGCACTGAACTATGTCTCTTCGAGGGGAGGGGCTTCTCCACTCGTATTCTGCAATGGCAAAGTGAGGTTATATTGTAAATCTCGTCTATATTGCTTGTGGGCTCGAGATCTACAAAGAGCAAGGGCAACGGAGACTTTGTATGACCGTCATTACCAGGCCTGCTTGATGTTATATTAATGGCATTTCTGACCTGGAAGTGAGCTCCTCTTTCACATAATCAGAAGAGGAAAAGTGAAAGCATGTGTCTATTTTTTAAAGCAACAAGATTTCATTAAATTCAAAAACCTATTATCTAAAGGATGAGAAATATTATCATTTTACTGTAGCCTTTTCAATTTCTCTAACAGTAACTAATCACATTTTATCCCATAGTAAAGGGACGTAAGTTCGATACAGCAAAAAAAGACTTAGGAAAATCGAATTGCTTTTAACAGCTGTGTTTGACTCAAATTCTATCATTTTATTTTCAAATATACTATATATTTGTATTGATACAAGTCACTTGCAAATTAAAATATGTGAAACATTTTTTAAAAATGGCGTAGCTGATAAAAAATAAAAACTTAATATCTCAAAAGGATAGTTTATCGACCTTAGATGATTTCAGTTGGGGATCGGTCAAGGTAGATCCAAAAAAAACAAATTTAAAAAATGTATTTTTTAATAAAGGATTATCTGCCAACGTTTCGGCTTACATTGCAAGCCATCTTCAGGGCTCTCATGAAATGTTAGTCGAAACGTTGGCAGATAATCCTTTATTAAAAAATAGATTTTTAAATACATTTAAAAAAAAAGTAGTAAAGTAGCACATGATGATACTATTTTTTTTAAAATTTATGTTCTCTTCTAAAATTGATTATTATGATTTTTCCACTAGGTAATTTGTAGAAATTTTTAGAAAGTAAGAATTAATTGTTCTAAAAGAAAAAGGAGTTATGAAATAAGGTTAGTACAGGTTGCTACCGATTTAAAAAAATTCGAAATCTACTGTTTACTCAAATATTCAATATAAAAAAGTACCTTTTCTATAGAATATTTGAGTAAACACTAGATTTCGAAATTTTGTAAATCAGTTTCTAAAGCAGTAGTGACCCGACGAAGTTGCAATGTCTTCCATATTGTTAACAACAAGTGAAAATTCAACATTTGAATACTTTATATACTAAATCTAATTGGAAATTAAAACAGACCTCAGTGTGATAAATACTAATTATACAGTAGCTTCCTTAAATTTAACAAAATATTGTTTATGAATTGTACATTTTAATAAACGTTAGCTTTTTTTTACACATTAATTGCAATGGAAAATAATAAAAAATTCTTACTGCCACAGCCAGGACTCGAACCCGGATCTCTTGCTTTCCGGGCAAGTATGCTATCCTTTACACAGGCTATAGTACTGGACTCCTGAGTAATAAGTTCCAGGTATTGTTAAATAACCAAAGTGCATATAGTAAGCCTCTTTTGCTTGATTTATTTTTTGTTAGTTTGTTTATGTGTTTTTCTTTGGCACCAAACTTCATTCAATGATAAAATCTGGCTGTAAATCACAATCTCCGTTTGCACTGAAACATAGCTATTGCATACACCATTGGTCTCAAATAAAACAAACAGTACCACCTTTATCGTTGTCTTGCAGAACTTTTTTTTT
>KZ808500.1:126840-141099 GCA_000696205.2 Oncopeltus fasciatus | reverse complement strand
AGCTGCGCATGCGCTACGCTACTATATATATATATATATTCATTGTGCGTTTGTGAATTTTATTCTACTAGATGCCCCTAGTTTGAGGGGGATAAACTCTGTTCAATGTGACCTGTTTTAAAGATAAATACACAATACTCAATATGGTTATGTCACAATTTACGGAGCTTGAGTGTTCTTATAAAGAGTACAAATGCACATGATCAAGAAGTCTTAGCAAATCGGATCTCCTCGGAGCTACTGCATATCTTAAGAAGCATCGAGGTGACAGGAGAACGCAGCCAGTGCATTTGGTTGCATAGGTGCAGTTTGAGAGGTAGCCTACCTGAAGAACTATCTCTGGTATGCTGATCTGCTAGTCTGCGTGCCCCCCGCCACGTCTCGGAAATCCGGCAAGGGACATTTGGATCTTCTGCAATTCCTGATCGACATTTCTGAAGATTGTCTAGATGCTGCAGACCGAATACAGACACTGGTTCTCGCCCCAGTCTTGAAGAAGAAAATTCAAAAATGGGCTATTTATATGTATACAAATATTTGTAAGTAACAAACTGATTATTTAATAAATCCACCTTGCAGGATCTAAAAAAAAATACCAGCCATTAGTTTCATTCAAGATGTAAGTACATAAAATTCATTGAGGAAATTTTATTTACAAATCGTAAAGAAGAATGGAGGTGAAAGATAGAACCATTTTTATTTTATTTTAAACTTTTATTTATTTATTACATTCTGTTAAATTAAAACATTTTGTAATTTGATCAAATTGCGATCACCACAATGAATTAGAGAAAAAAAAATGACATAAAATATCAATCACATGAGGAGAGAAGGTGACCAATGACACCACTCTCAAACAACCATTAAAGTTTTTAAATCTGGGTGGGAAGGAAACACTCACCAAAACGAGTTGCTATCGGTAAATTCTTTGTAAATAATTGTTTTAAGTAAAAATGGTATTCAATATAAACTTTAGAAAATAATTTTGTACACATATTATGTTCAATGTACTTTTTACGAACTTGAATAAAAACATAAATATTAAGATTGTAAATTTTGGTCTTTCACACAAACCCACATATTTAAAACCAATTTCAACGAAAAAAATGCCTTAAAATGTTTGCTTTTAACTAAAAAGAAGGCCCCCCCCCCTCAAAATTTAAAATTACATTCTTAAATACCCTTATTTATATGGATTTAAAAAAAACATAATAAAAAAATATTATGGTATACAACTTATTCGTAACATTAAAAATATTGTAGATATTCAAATTTAAAAGGAGAGTTTTTCGACCGTAGGTATTATTATTTGATAATTTTGTTGGGGTTTGGTCAAGGTAGGTCCAAAAAAATACAAATTAAAAAAGAAATGTTTATTTTTAAAAAAAATATCTGCTGACATTTCGGCTTACATTGTAAGCCATCTTCAGGGCTATCATAAAGACAAGAAGGGACATCCTGTCCCTAAGTTCATATTTCCATGATTTCCATGAATTATTTTTTACAAAATACACTTTTTTTTTTTAAATTTGTATTTCTTTTTTTTGGATCTACCCAACAAAAATCATCTAATATTAAGATTTAAATTTTAGGAATTGCTTTAAAACTACCTCCACTTTGCCTAATTTTAAGCGATACCCATATACATACTTATTCATCTAACAATTGACAATAAAAGGTTAAATAACAAAATTTTTTCTTCTTTTCTTCTCCAATACAGGATTGTTGAAGATCCATTGAAATTATAAAAAAATAGTCTCGTCATAAAATCGTGAATAGCTGGGTTTCCTTACTGGAAATCTGCTCTTAAATAACATCTCAAAGAAAATATAACGGGAAGTATTAGAGTATTTTTTTAAATTTTATAAAATAGTAATTTACATTATTAAATGATTTTGTTGGGGTTCGGTCAAGGTAGATCCAAAAAATTTATAAATTTAAAAAAAGAGTGTATTTTTTAAATTATCTGCCAACGTTTCGGCTTACATTGCAAGTCATCTTCAGGGCTGTTGAAATACAATGTCATAATCAGTATTTTTTTGTATCTACCTTGACCGAACCCCAACAAAAAATTGCTAATAATAATATCTACGATCGAAAAACTCTATTTTAGTAAATTACATTGTTTAATATGATTTATTATAATTTTTTGTGTAAAAAAAAATACTACATCCAAGTTTTCTAATTTTTACATTTTAAGGTAATAATGAAATTTTAAAAGAATTACATTTCCTAATCCCCACGAACACCTGGCATTAGTAAACATTCATTAATTTCAAAATTGCCTATGGTAAATGACCACATCTGATCGTCATAAATAAAATTCATAGCAATACAAGGAGAACAACTGGAAATAAAATTGTGCATGATTTCAAATTTCATTTTGCAAATGCTACTGATAATAATTTCTCGCTTTCTCTCTGACTAAAAAAAATGACTCATGTTCGCGGTTAATTATCCAGACTCGAGGGGATTATAAATATATTAAAATTAAAGCTTCTTTTATTTATTTTTTTTTTCCGAATTCACTGATACTACACACCCACTAATCATAAGTGCAGATAAAATACATTTCTCACTGGTTACTGATAATTAAATCAAATTTCGAGGAATTAATCAGATATATTATTCAGTATTTCTCCCACTTAGTGGAATGATACAAACGACGGACTAATTAGGTTATGAATTTCAACTAATTTGCTTTTGAAATGATTCAATACGTGGAATTTATATTCCTTTATCTCTATGTATTTTACATAAGTTATTTTTTACGTACGTCCTATTGAAATAATTATTATAGTTTTTTTAACAATTATTAGAATTATTTCTTAATTTCTTATCAAATTTCCTTGAAGAAATTTCCCCTCAATAAATATTGATTTTTTTTTTTTTTTTGTTAAACTATAACAATTACGTTTGGAACAATTCTCACGCTAGTCCTTCATTACTGTTCGGCTAAAACTAACTCCCTATTCTGAGCATAGCGCAATGCGCAGCTAGCTCATATGCTTCTGTGAAAGCATGTCTTCAGAGAGCAACTTAGGTATATTTCATTCTATGAATAGTCGCTTTCAGAAGATACGGTTTCAGGGCACCAAGGGTGTGATAAGATCTTCGAGATTCCTCAGAGGAAAAAATCAGAAGAGTTACAAGCGAAAATAGTCTGCGCTTGTAACTCTTCTGATTTTTTCCTCTGAGGAATCTCGAAGATCTTATCACACCCTTGCTGCCCTGAAATCGTATCTTCTGAAAGCGACTATTCATAGAACTAAATATACCTAAGTTGCTCTCTGGAGACATGCTCTCACAGAAGCATATGAGCTAGCTGCGCATGCGCTACGCTACAAGATATGGCGGGATCAGGTTAGCAGACTTCCTAATTACGAAGCCGAGCTCCGTTCCGTTGTGAAGAGCATACAAAGAGAGGGAGACAGGGGATTCATCCTCCCTCACTCACCCCAACCCATTTAGAACTCCTCACTCAAGTACACAGATTCTGACACAGGATCCCGAAAGAGATACGTGTACAGGATGTGTGTCCTTCGCGCTACATCTTTACCTATCCTGCTGGAGGGGAGAATTTAATTTCACGCAACCGCTAAAGGATTGTGTAAATTCTTTTTATAGTGTGTGCCAACTTGAATATAACTTAATTTGCATGAATTCTACTTAAAAAAAAAAAAAAAAAAAAAACATTTTTAAATGTCTACATTTATCAATATACTGTCTTTATTTTCAATTTAAAATGAAAATTATTTATAAATATAAGCTAACTTGTAAGCCTTAGAATACAATTTCATATGATAATAGGTTTTTTCCAATGCACACTGGAAAAAAGAATTAAACACGTTTTATATAGGGAGGATTATCAGATATTCGCTTTTGTTAGTAGAATAATTAAAAACTAATTTGTAACCAAAATGTAGCCAACGTTTTGGCCTGAATTTCAGACCTTCATAACGGCTGAAAATGAAAAAAAAAAAATATATATATATATATAAACATGTCTACATGTCATAATCCAACAAAGAATAAAGAAATGAATACATAAAACAGTGTGTAATCTACAAATTTATAATATTCTTTAATATAAGACATACAAAATATTATATTCTTTTTAATTCTTTAACTACCCAGACCAAGTTCCTCATAATTTTCTCTTCATAAAACTTGACGATCAATAAATTTACCTCCAAATTGATCATACTTATTTTGTTTACAGAATCATTCAAGAAGAAATAACGGTTAAGTTAAGAGTTTAACTACTCAACTCCTATAAAGTTAATCAGGCAGGAGAAGTGTAAACTAAGCAGATTTTTTATGTTTTATGTTTTTATGTTTCATTCAATAGCGATGAAAATAAGAGTAAATGAAAAACAAATTTTGAGGAGGCAATGGATTTCATGATGAATGGTCTTCCAGTGCCCGCAAAGGTAATGTAAGGAAAACACAACTTCTTAAATATTTTCTTTAATTTATTGCTTTACTAATAAGTTATGAAAATAAAAATATAATGTTCAAAATATAAAAACTAAAAAAATAAAATTTTCAACATTCATTTTTACTTTTTTTTTTTTTTTTTTTAATGTCATTAAAAACATCAAGTATTTGAAATTCTTTTAACCATTTTGCCTTTACAAAATATGATGTCTGGATTAACTTTTGCAACAATAACCATAAGTACATGTTGATGAGGATTGGGTCTTATAGGTCAAAGGGATGTTGACACAGACAACATGTTGACGTATAGGAGCCAATCCTCATCAACAGGTACGCCTGAATATTTTGCACGTTGCTCCAGAAAGACATCTGTCTTGCCATTTATGCAGGTAAATATATACTAAGCCCTTGAATTTCAGAGTCATTAATCACAAAGCGTCTTGTTCCACAGCCCATATTCCAGGCGTGCTGACGCTCGTCTTTGAGGATTTATTGACGATTGCCAAGTTCAATTATTGCAGAACTTCCCGTTAAACCCTCTGATTCACCACTCAAGACGAGAGATTGCGCAAACATCCCTTATCCTAATACTAAATACACCCCCTGCTGATGACTGCTAGCAATAAAACTAAGAATCCCCCCCCCCCCCCCATCCCACCATTCATTCTTCTTTCCTCTCTTTACGTACTAAGTATATGACAAAAGGCGACTTTTTTATTTGTAAATTTAAATATCATCTTGTGACCTCTAAACGTCATTATCTTCCTTAGCATTTTAATAATCGCTTTTGCGAATTTTACGTTCTTTTTTTGCTATATATTAAAAACAGTGAATGTTACATAAAAGTTTTATTAATTTATTTATAGTAGTCATTAAGAATTGTAATTTTGTGTATTTTTAGCCATGAACTATTTAAAGAGATGGTTCATATAAGCAAAAACAAAAATCGATGTAATGAACAACCAGATGTAGATAAATTAAGTTCAATTTTTGATACATACAAATATATATATAGGAACCGGTAATGAATANGGTCCAACCCGGAAGAAGAAACGGTAAATACTTCTGAGGACCGTCGAAGCCTACGTGAACATCTAAAATAATTTTGTTGTTTTTAGTATTGAAAAACGAATTTTCACCGATCCTACAACGGAGAATCTACAATATGGTCCGAGAATATATATAAAGTGTGAGTTATCGACTAGGTTTTTAGATCAAAGTAGTTGGTAATTAGTTAGTTATACTGGCTATGGTCACATCTATATAGAGGGTAGGTTACATTACTTAGGTTATATATTGATGTGCAGTTGTACAAGACTTAGCTCTTAATTCCTAACTTATTTGTCTTGGTAAGCTAAAGAAATTACAAAGTAATAACAGTAAAGAAATAAAAAACATTTAATGTAACATAATAGTTTTATTCATTTTATAAATAGTAATTATTAATCAATTAATAGTAATAGTATATTTATATATACTAAATATACAAGTAATTATTTTGCGTTTTATACATATACTAAATATATAAGTAATTATTTTATTATTGCCCAAAAATTTTGCAGTATTTTACAAATAAAATGTAGAATTCATTTAAGAAATGTAAAAAGGAAAATTTCGAACTCGAAAAATTCTTTAGAAAAAAATATTGTGTGTGAGCATCGGAAAATTGGAAGACATCCACCGTTGGGGAGGAGTGGAAGCAGAGAGAGAAAGAGACGGGGAGAAAGGAAAGACGAAAGTAGCTTAGTGAAAAGGAGCCTCTCTTGTCGATGTAAATAGGATGTAGAGGCTTAGGGGGGTAGGAGACCAGGAGCCACCCCTGGAACCAAGACGACGTCAGGGAGTCACCCCTCGTCAGGGAGCGGAGACAATTAATGCACTTGCTAGGGGAGGAAAGTATGTCTGTCGAGGAATGAGCAAGTAACTTGGACTGTCTTAAGTAGGAAAATATTAGAACCGATGCATAGACTACTGCAGAATACCAGCTTACCGAACTCAGTTTTAGTCAAAAGATCTCTCCATACAGCTCAGAATATAATCAAATAAATTTAAGCAAAGTTCTTAGAATTTGTAATGGCACTGACCAATTTTTTTTTTAGAAATTACATCCTGCACAGCGTGCATCTTGCAATGTGCTCTCAAAGTATATAGTAAACATGTACTAATATAATAATAATGTACAATATGAATTAATATTAAAAAATATATACATACGAAACTTAAAAAAATAGAAAAATAATGATTAAAAAAAAAAATTAAATTAGCGAAATTGATTTCGCTTGGTGGAGAAGCTGCCCAATAGCAGTACTCCTAAAGCACTATTTACAATTGTTTGTTTTATTGTTGTTTTTTTTCAACTCTTATTAGGAAGTGTTGGCAATGAGGAGGTCACGCGGCCATTTCCTATTCAGGCGGCGTGGTGGATTACCAGGATGGGTAATACTAGATAGAGTTTGGGCTAAAGGATACCTCAATCATGGAAAGTTCAGAGTGGAATTTATTAAAACGGGTTGTGATAACTTCTTATACAAACGGGATTTCAGGGTCATCACTGACCATTTAAAAAAGATCAATTTAAAAAGTATCAGAAAGTGAAAAAACAAAAAATACATAAAAGAAAAAAATTACAAATAAATAGATGAAAAATAAATAAGTGAATTAATGAATTAATATTATCGAATTATTGATCTAATTATCTATTATTGTTATATCATTTTATAAATCATTATTAGAATATAAATAAATGTATGTGTGTTTTAGTATATTTAGCAAATATTCCTATGTTAATACTTAAACCAAATTAAAGTCTGGTCAATGTTAACAACCACTATTAGCATAAGGAGAAAAAAAAATAACCTATCATAAAAGGATAAACCAATCATAAAAATAAATTATAATAATTACAATAGAACATAATCCTAATTGTAATCCTAATGCAAATTATATTAAGTGACAGAAGTATCTTATATCTTACTGAATGTCTTAAATAAAAGTATATAATGTTTCCTCTTATTGAATTAATTTACATCTTTATAAAGACAGGGCTTTACTTAATACAAATTTTAAGTCTTTGATTACGACCATTTTTTTTTTTTTTTATAGCTTTTATTTATTTATCACGTTTCTGTTTGTATTAAAATGTTTGATCATTACGTAGAAAAAAATGAAAAAATAATATTTAACACACAATCACATGAGGAGAGCATGTGACCAAGGACGACATTAAGAAATATGATTATTACTTAATAACAGCTATTTTTCCTTCTTTTAAAAAAAATTAATTTCATGTTATTATTACCACTTTTTACAGTTTCCTGAAACATGTTATGAAAACTGGAAATAGTGGTATACCGTTGCATATCTGTACCAAACCAAGCATTATGGAGTGGTGTTTTTTATAATTAAACTTTATTGAATTTATAAATATTTTATTTGGTTGTGGTTTATTATCCCACGTAAATTTTAAACAATTAATGAGAGGGAATAGAATAAAGAAATATATCTGTCCCAGCCAGGAATCAAACCTGTATCTCCTGCTATCGGGGCCGGCGTGTTAAGCCATTACACCACCAGGACTAGCTAGATATCTCATTTAACTCCCTCTACATTAGCGAGAGCCTAACCCACGAGAATGGTAAACTAGTCCTAAATATTTTATTTTGGTTGTGGTTTTTTATCCCACGTAAATTATAAATAATTCGTGAGAGGGAACAGAATAAAAAAATCTATCTGTCCTCGCCAGGAATCAAACCCGGATCTCCTGCTATCCGGGCCTGGTATGTTGACCGTTACACCACAAGGACCAGCCAGATATCTCACTCAATTCCCTCTTCACTAGCGATTTTTTTATTCTGTTCCCTCTCACGAATTATTTGGTAAACTAGTCCCTTCAAAACATCTAATTTGTTTTTCATAATCAACTAAGTTAAATAAGTTAGTTATCAAGTTTCAAATTAAATTGATGTCGAATGATATAGAACGTCTCTCCTATTTATAATAAGAATGTACTATAAATAAATAATAATAAAAAACAATAATAACTTCATTTGTAGTACTTAAATGTATTTACTACTAAAAAATAGCCATTCAATAATAAATCATAGGAAATTAAATATATTTTCATTTAAACTGAATGTCATAGTTACAACATATCGCCTTAGGTAAATAATCTAATGGGTTATTTTCACTACCAATGAATATAGAACTATCATACCTTCTATTATCCGTCTTCATTGGTTTCTGCAAACCATCTTCTTTTGGCAGACGCTTTCGAACATTATCCATCTTCGTGGCCGAATACATGTGTTCACTGTCACTGTCTGAATTCTGTATGAATAAACCAACAGAAGATGGTTTGCAGAAACCAATGAAGACGGATTATATAAGGTATGATAATTATATATCGCCTTATTTATTTAAAACAAATAAATGATATTATTGATTATGTGTAGACTTGTTACTGGCGGAGACTAATTTCTCGTTTCAAGTTCAACCTAATTTATTGTCAAATAGAGTTTCCTACAAAACCCTGGCTAGTACAAACAGCGCACAAGCAGGGAAGGCACATTTTTTAATAAATATTTTGAAGTATCGTTGGATATAGAGGTTTTTACATTTACAGTTTTAAATAGTTATTAATAATATTTAATTAAGCTTTTCATAAAAACATGTGTCCCAACTGGGAAATATTTGTGATTCATTTAATTAAAATTAATTTTGTTTATTTTTTTCAGCATTTACATAAGAAGGAAAAATTGAAAAGAAGAAAGTTTACCAAAAAATTAATTAACTGGCCAAAAGAAAAGTATCAGACAGATAATGATACATAAATATGGATAATAAAAAAAAATAAATGATTTAAGTAAAATTAGAAAGTGTGATTACACTCTGCACTTGTTCCGCACCTTGTAATGGGCTGGTAATATAAAGATCCGAAATTTAGTTTTTAAAAACTCTCAAGAGTTTATGTCAAGTGAGTTTATTTAACATCATTAGAACTCAACTTAGATTATTCAGTTTCAGTAAAATGGGCTAACTAATTTTTAGTAAAAGGCGTTTTGATATCACCACCCATGACGTTAGAAACCCATAACGTGATAAGAGACCATTACTGGCAATGCTTGGACTCCAGAGTGTGCCACTTATCCGACACCTGATAACAGGTCTGAGAGGAGCAGTTATCAGCTGATAAGCAGATAGCTGTACTTATACCTGTGCACATCTGTCCTTCCACCCAGTGTCTGTGCACCATGAGCGTCGTAGGACTTCTCGCTCTTGCAATCGTAAGTAAGATGGACAGCTATTACTCAGCCCTCCAGAGGCATTCACACCAATTTATACCCATGATACATTTATACCCATGATACATTCATATCCATATCAATACTAGTATTAAGTCTGCCTTCTTCAGGTCCGGAATTATGAGAAATAATATACAGTCACTTTTAAAGTGATACAATTTTTTTTTTTTTAAATACCTGAATAAAATTTTATGATATCTTAAATATTTTTACTCTAAAACTAAAATATGATTGTGAAGAAATATATGGAAACAATTAGACGTCTAATACACTTAAGAAATTAACAAATACCCATAACTTCATATCGTCATTAGCTATACAACTATTTCCGTACAAATATATTATTTATACCGAACAAAATTAATTAAGAGTATATTATTTCAAAAGCTACTTATCACCAATACTCAAGAATTTCTTCAGTCATACGGAGATTAGAAATTGATAAATTATAATTAAATATACATTCTTTCAAAACTTAACCTTAATTGTCCCAAAATGGAAATTGTTTCTTTTGATCCATGATATATCGGCCACATTTCTTTTTTCTTTTTTACATTTTTATGGATTCAAAATTTTTTCTACCAATATAACAATTTTCATGAGTTTAGTTTCCTTCAAAATCATTTGTAATTATTTTTCATTAATCGATTACTTAAATGGGAACGGGTAACCGGTCAACGGATTATTCATACAATTTAACACTGCATATAATTTAATATTTACGTCTATTTTTTTCTTATTTAAGAATACATTTCTTCTCCAATTTATGAATTTTCTCATATCATCATTAATTTATTTTACACCTACACATTTTAAACACCCATTTCGTATTTACTATCACGTTTCAAACTTTTTTTCAATTCAAAATTCAAAGTCCTCTTTATACCAATTGACACAGACTTATAAAATATAAACTCAATTAGCGCCAATGGCCTCAGGAGTCGACGCGCAAGCGCAAAAAAAACCAAATAAACTCTAGATTTAATACAGAATATGTCGGAAGACTCTTTGTAAATTAGTGATAATATTTCAGCAGCTAACATTTATTTGAACTATTCCCACACTGTCCGGTTTGCTCGTATAACACAGGCCATCATTGGCTAAATTCCAATTATATATATATTTTTTTTTTTTTTTTTGCTGGGTTAGCCTCCCTTGCAACAACTTAGGGTCATGGAGGAAGGGGCTATCTACAGGTTGCCACCCCATTTTAAACACCCATGGCTCAGGACAAGCTTCTATATTATAAATAAAAGATTGACCTGGGCGGGATTTGAACCCGCGGCGTCAGGATTGCGAGACCCGTACGGATCCCCTGAGCTATCCCGGCGCCCCTATTATATTTTCGACAAACAGCTCATTGTGTATTCTACAGAATTGAATTAAAATATATGGCTTTGGTACAGAAACAATGCGCAAGCGCATGAGTATAAAAACAAGTTTGTTTTTATACTAATATAAAAGTTGAGTGTTGGGGCGCCGGGCTAGCTCAGGGGATCCGTACGGGTCTCGCAATCCTGACGCCGCGGGTTCAAATCCCGCCCAGGTCAATATTTTATGTATAATATAGAAGCTTGTCCTGAGCCATGGGTGTTTAAAATAGGGTGGCAACCTGTAGATAGCCCCTTCCTCCATGACCCTAAGTGGTTGAATGGAAGGCTAACACAAAAAAAAAAAAAAAAAAAAAAAAAAAAGTTGAGGGTATCAAATTATTTATATCATTATAAATGTATATTCTTATTTATATTATCATACACACTACATTATCCTTATTAGATTAACATATTGATTAAACCTCACTCCTAATTGCGCAATATTCTTTTACGAAATATTACATTTTTGTACAATATTGAGCACAAAATCTTATCAAGTTTCATTTTGAACACTAAAAAATACTTGTCACGTGAAATATGCCATATCTATCATGAGTATGACCTTAATAGCTTCTATCATTCGAAATTCGCTTAATTGTGGGCACTATTGCGCTACATACTCATGTTTATTATTTATCGTTTCATTTCGCTTCATTGGTTTAGTTCTTTTTTTACAACGTGACTTTTTCAACACATCTTATCCATTGTAATAGACTAATTACATTAAATTGAAATCGTAACTCCTTCCCTAAACATTCAATATTATATTTATAATCCAATAATAAAATACAAATAACTCTTTATGAATTATTGATTATTATTTAATTCTTCTTTTTAATAGCTCTTGTTATTTGATGCCCTGAGTTTATTGAATATACCCTTCATCAACAAAGTCTAGGTTCAGTTTCATTCTACTAAATTAAACATTACACCCTCTGCAGCAAAAAAACATTTATCCACACTTGAAATTTCAGGTAATATCCACACTCTTAGTACGATTTCCCTTCATAACAAATTTTATATTTAAAATCTATGCCAAAAAAAAATAGTTTGGCATCGATTTTAAATATAAAACAAATTGTAATCATAGTTCGTTAAATTTACCTTTACGGAACACGTTAATCCCATTTCTTAAAATATAAATTTTATCAAGAAACAATCTTATGTTCTTTTATTACCCTAAGCTAAACATAAAGCTTACAGCGTCCAAAAGAAAATTTTTTTTCAATTTTTTAAAAAAAGTTTTACTTAAACCTATTATTACATATTATACCCTCCACTATTGGTCCGATTTCGCTAAATAACGAACTTAACCTTTCATTATTGATTTAAGTGCTCCGTACGAAATTCCTTTAATAATAAATAAATACTATGGCCTATAGAGCATTATAACATGCACACACACACACACACATAATATATGTATGACCATTTATGTGTGTATGTGTTAAAATGAATGTGAATNTACATATATATATATATATATATATATAGTTTATTACTAAGTTTAGAGGCTATTACTTTTGGTGTCTTTTCGGTAAGATCAGAGGAAATTTAAAAAAAAAATCTTTAAAAAATTGATCATAGAACGATTTCGTTTTACTCAGAATGAGATTATGAATTTAAAAAAAAAAAAAATTATCAGATTCCATTCCGCCAATTTGTTTTTCCATGGACCTGGAAACTAAGACCAGTCGTAGAATTGTTTGGGAAGAGATTAAAGTATTTTTACTCGCTGATACAAAGTTACTGCGGCCTATTTAAGTTTGTTGGAGACTAAAGGCTTCAAGCAAAAAGGAAGAGAAAGGCAAATCAACCTTGGATCAAGTAGACATATCCTGCTTGAAAAGAGAATGGGATATAGGCTACCAACACACCACTTCTTCCAGGATTCTTCAAACGACATTGCTTTTCTAAGCATCAAGTGAGCTTGGCATACCGAAGAAGCTTACCCGGCTATTAAGAATTACAATGGAGAGGTCGCATAATGTCATAGTTATGGAAGACAGCTCTGGAGAATTCCGCTCAGACAAAGGTCTCCGGCAGGGTTTTGGTCTGTCCCACGGATTTTTTGTTTGTGTCTGCACTGGAAAATGCAGGCAATCAGCGAACCAATACTTTAATCCATAGAGAGGCCCAGCTCCTAGCGTTTGCGGATGACGTGGAGATAGTGACTAGCTCTAGAACGCAATGAGTTTGTCCTGGAGTTTACCTATCTGGGGACAGTGTACGCAGCTGGAAACAACATGCCCAGTGAAATATACCGGATAAGTCAGGCAGCGAACAGCTGTTACAGTGTGATGAGAAACCAATTACTATCCAGAACCACCAAACTCACTCTCAAGCGTGTGCCAATTCATCCCAAAGTTCCTTCAAGAAAAGGATTTATGGACCACTCGGGGAAGGATGGAGACGACACAAGAACTCTTAGGAATTCTTATGATTGATTCGGATATACGGATGCTATTAGATTTAACAACATAGGAAGGATGCGTTCGGCTGAACACATTGCTCGCTTGATAGAGGACGTTATCTCCAGAAAAGCACTGGAAGGCCACTGGAACTAGTTGCGACGAGGGATCAAGCTGGATGGCGATAGCTCTTACAGGAAGCCAGGACACGAGCGTAGTTGTAGAGCCATTGAAGAAGAAAAATATATCAGTGCTATTTAATATCATTCATTACTGCGAAATTCTATAATATGAGTAATCATTTCAATCCTAACAATAATATTAGCAGAATGATAAATTTTAATAATTAGTAGTTTTTTGTATGATGCTGCAAACGCAACAAAATCGTAGAGGACAATTCCAGACAACAAGCATCTTACTGCCTTAGACCATGATTGATCAAAAGAATAGATAGGTGAATGTGTATATTTCCTTGACAGTCGTAATTGAACTAATGGCTTGAGTTAGTAGGGGCCAGAACAGGTTTGCACAGTACATATTACGTTGGCTAGAATCAATTTGCATACGCGTTCATTTTTTAAACATATGTATGTTTGTTTATAAATATGTGTGTGTGTGTGTGTGTGTTTGTGTATGAGAGACATCGAGAGTATTCAAACATGGTATTTCTACTGATATAAGAGTTATATATTCTATTTATATAACTATTATATATTGAGCCATGGGTGTTTAAAA
>KZ808500.1:107384-126770 GCA_000696205.2 Oncopeltus fasciatus | reverse complement strand
GTTAAATTTTTGTCATTATTATAGTACAACATTATCACCTATTTAGTTGTTATTATTTATAATAAAATTATTATACATAATAACAAAATTTCCCATTTATCATTATTTTATTATAGAATTGCATTCTAATAATAGAATTAACATTATTATTTCTTTTCATTCATTTACTGTTTTAAATATTTGAAGAAATGAGTTATTTGTTTTAAATAATAGTTCAAATTATTTTATACATATTTGTATAAATACTTATTATTTTTTTAAATCTAGAATATATGAAAAATAACATATGCAGAATATAAGCCATTTATAAAATTATTTTTACCAGTCTCTAAATTTTATATAGAACAGTGTTCTTAAAAACTAAATTTCGTCTCTCTCTCTCTCTCTCTTCTATATACAACATTGATGAGAAAATTATAGCCGTTATCAGATACTCAAGTTTCTGATTTACCAATCGTTTTTTATCAGACACTAAAGCGATATAAAATACATTAGTAGATAAAAAGACAATCAAAGGTTATTTATAGAAATATTGCTTTTGTATGACCTCTTGTAGGTATGTCATTTATTAGTTAAGAGAATCGTAATAACAATCTGAATCAAACCAACTTTTACATGAATAATATAAAATCTAATTTAGGGAATAAGATAGCTTTTCATTATGGATATATAATACAATACGTATAATAATTATATACACATTTATGATATAATAAAAAAAAACAGTTTAATTTTCATGAGGAGAGGTTAGTCATAAATAAGTTTTTTTTTTTAATTTAGCCAATGTTCCGACATAAATTTCAAGCCTTCATTGGGGCAAATTAGGTAATGGTGAGACATTCACATTGGTAACTAAATAATGACTGAATTACGACTAAATCATAGTTTATTTCATTTCAATATGAATTTAATTTTCATTCACTATTACAAAAAAAAAAAATTTAACTGGAATGTATCAAGCTATCTGGCGTATCTATGGTATATATAAAATAGTATGTATATCAAGCATGATGTCATTTTTGTTATATATAGATAATAATATTCTATCGTTAAATTTCAATGTTACCACGCCGTAATCAATTAAGGTTCTTCATTAACTACCTAGAAGTTTTCCAAACTGCAAGGATGTTTTTTTTATTTCTTGCATTCCTAATGGTCTTGTTGATAATGTGGTGATACCGAAACTAGTACCTAATAAATCAATTTATCGAACTATCATTTCACTTTCAACAATTGATATTATTTTTTTAAAACGAAACATGTGAAATCTGAATTAAACCATTAAATTATAATGCCTCCGTCTCAGAAAATCCTTAAACAATAATAACAACCCCCCCCCAAAAAAAATAAACGTCTTTTTTACGCTTATAGTTGAGAAAAAATTGTACAACCTTATACACATAAGATAAATATCAATAATTTTATAACATTTATACACAAAATCCAATTTAAGGAAAATGTAATTTCAAGAATCCCTTTTTTGAATATAGAAACTGAAATCGGCAGTTAAGCTTTTCGTTGTCAGTCTATGAAATATGATATTCTAAATACAAATCAATTGAGGGAGAGGGAAGAATAGAGAGGGACCAAGATTTATAGTCATATTGACTTCGTTGCTATTTGATTGTTTAAAACATAGGACATATAAAATGAATAAGTTAGAGTGGAGTTTTAAACGATAAAATGTTTCATGACACTTTAAAAATCACACATTAAAGAAAGTATATAAAAATTTAACTAAGAATTTTATGAGTTTCCCCCACTACTCTGTCTTGGATAATGAAAGCCAGGATTTTCTAGTTTCAGTATCAAATTAGTGTTATTTATGTCCAACACTGATGATGGAAAGTAAGAGATACTTGCAGTTGACTTAAAAATATTTTATTTGGTTGTGGTATTTTATCTCACGTAAATTTTAAACAATTCATGAGAGGGAATAGAATAAAAAAATCTATCTGTCCCAGCCAGGAATCGAACCTGGATCTCCTGCTATCCGGGCCGGTGCACTTACCAGTTATGCTACCAGGACGCGCTAGTTATCTCATTCAATTCCCTCTACACTAGCAAGAGCCTAACCCACGAGAAAGGCGAGAACTTCGTCTTGTACTCGAAGGAGCTGACATTGTCAAGCTATTTAATTTTTTCTTTTTAAATATTTTACTTGGTTGTTCAAGGATTAAGGATAGAAGGAGATACAGGTTCGATTCCTGGCTGGGACAGATAGATTTTTTTATTCTATTCCCTCTCATGAATTGTTTAAAATAGTTGACTTAGTTTCTAAGGGTAGTAGCGTTAATAATAATAACATGTCAACACATGTTTAGGTGAGTGTGGCGGGGGATGAAAAGCCACTAGGTCTCCTCGCCAACCCCTCGTGGGTCTCCATGATCTCCGCATCTAGTAATGCTGAGGTACTGCGGACCAACGACGACCCGACAGTCTGCAACAGCATCTACTCCTGCCAGGACTGCCACACAGCCAGGATATGCAAGCCCACCACCAACGGCAGCTTCGAGCTCTTGCAGACCATTCCTTGTTCCGGAAGTCGCCCTTTCTGTGAGCCGGTCTCAGGCTCCTGCGTCGCCGAAGAGCCGGATTCCTGTGGCCAACCGGATAACTTTGTCTGCTTGGGCAATGGACGGTATCCCGACACCAACTGCTCCATGTACGTACGTTCTACTTTAGATAATGTGTAAGATAAGTGCAAGATGAAAGTCCAGATTTGCTGCTCTCGCCCATCCTCTTCCTTTTCTGGGTCGTACCCGTTGTCCTTCCTCCCTATGCGGTTGGATGAAGGAAACGGGTATCGCTTCTGCAGCTTCCCATCCGTACACTGCTAGCTTCATTAAGGCTACATGGTCCCTGGGTAAGGGACCCATATGGCTAAATTGATTTATTGGTTAATAATAATAAATAAAAAAAAAGTTATTTTAAGTTAATGGATATGAAGTAGAATTGAAGTAGATCGTTTTGATAAAAATAAAAAACGATAATAATGTATTTATTGTCGTAAATGGAGACACCTCAGAAAGCTCTTTTTTTTTCACGCCGTTTTTTCCTCATTTAATGATAAATAATTCGCAATTAGAGCTGAGTGTTTCCTGGGAACACAACAGAATATTCTGTGGGTTTACATAAATAGAAGCACAGAAGGAAAGAAAAACCAATGATGCACTGTGAGCATTCAAAATGAATGGACACTCGCCCCAAAAGACCAGCAGTAACTAAACCACTAAACCACCTTGCGCCAAAAAATTTCATTATGTTGATTTTTAAAAGAAAGATATTTATATACATATGTTTTAGGTAATACATATTCAGGACAGTTCAGAGCTATTACAAGACAATTCTCTTAAGCTACATGTCCATTTTTTCATCAGTCTAATCATTCCACTTAATAACGTTCTCACCTAATCTCGGTTATTTATATTACGTTTTCTGCCCTATATAATTAATATACAATGTGTAAAGGCTGTGAGTTTCTTATACGATGATGTTATTTTGTTAGTGAGCCTGATTGTAGTTTTGAAAATTACATGTTTCGCTTACTTGTCACATCATCTTCTAATAGTGTTTATGTACAACAAATTAGGCATGCTTACTATTTCCTTTACGCCCCTTCTTATAATATATTTAATTATTTCTGATTTTTGTTTTTATTTACTGATATTTTTAATTCAGTAATTTTTAGTATAATTTCCTATTAATTGAACTTTCTTCGTAAAATATATTGGTACTTCCATGCCTATGGTTAATATTTACATGTGAGAATGGTCGGGGTTTCGGCCAGGAAGAAAAAATATACACCACAATTTGGAGTAATATTTTTATTTATGCCAACGTTTCGGCTTAGCTAGTAAGCCATCATCAGGGCAATGGTGTTGGGTGGAGAAATCTCCCCAGGGCGGTGTCTGTTCACATTGTAAACTGCAGAAACAACTGAACTTCGTTCAACTTCAGTTGTTTCTGCAGTTTACAATGTGAACAGACACCGCCCTGGGGAGATTTCTCCACCCAACACCATTGCCCTGATGATGACTTACTAGCTAAGCCGAAACGTTGGCATAAATAAAAATATTACTCCAAATTGTGGTGTATATTTTTTCTTCCTGGCCGAAACCCCGACCATTCTCACACGATATTCGAGACGGCCAACTAATCATCAACCATGTTAATATTTACATATGTTTATGGTCCTACTTTTTAAATTAAAGCTTATGATGCAAAAATTTTCTTAAGATACCAGTAGATAGAGTGGTAGATAGATTCATATAGGGAATTTAAGGGATTCTAAATTTTTTTTCTAGTTAGTGTTACACATTCCGTCCTCCGAGTCGAAAGAAAATAGGTTTGGGACTTCTGGGTGTAGGGAGGGAGGCAGCACCCTATATGACAAAAAAACAATTTAAGGTATAATATTCTATGAAAGCAATTCAGTATTAAAATGTATTAAATAAATAAATATAAATAATTAGATAACTTTATGTGCCCCAACATGCCATCAATGATGAAGCACTTGTCTGTAACTTTTTATGAACATCCAAATTAGTCACTATTGTAACAGATACTTCATGTGAAATGTTATGTTAATAAATTTGGTAAGGGATTTTTTTCTGGGCACGATCAGAGAGGGGAATGTATGTGGCTCTACACATAAGTCGATGAGAAGACTGTCAGATCTAATCCTCTATATCCTCAACCAGTTTGGTACCACTTTTCTCAGATTGAATAATAATGATAATTTTTTTTTAATCAGTTATCGAATCACGAAATATTCCTGGAGTAAAGATTATTTTCTGAACTGAAGCCTTTCAAAAATTTAAATTCAGAAACATTACAGAGTAAAATTTTTGGAAATACTTTTGTGAGTAACAGATGGGAGGCTATAGAGTGGGAGGAGATTTAAAAAGGAAGAGTGGAATTTTTTTATTTATTTTTTTTTGAAAAAGGGAAGACCGGAGATTGGCGTGATAGCTTTTTGTATAGATAGTGGTGTCACCATTTGAATTTTCACGTCATTTTACCACGTTAGTAACAATGTCAAATCTGTCATATATATTTATATGTTGGGAACAGGATAAATCTTTGCTGAACAATCCATTCTCTTCTTCATTAAGCTCTACATGTTTCTACACGCTTTTGTTTATAGTATAATCAAAGGAAATAAACTGGGCTACAAATGAGTAAAAATCGTAGACATGTCTGTTTTTAGACAAAAAAGTATGTCTGAATTGAACGCTGCGTCATACATCCAGATAGCTGTTTGAATGCTGAATGTACAGAAAACTAAATTATTTTTAGAAACCTAACACTATTGTTATTGAGCTTCTCATTGAATAAAATTCTTTAATTATTTACCAAACTTTTGATAAAATTATATTTAGGGAAAAGTTTTGAACAAGAGCCAAAACTAAGATAATTTTTTTTTAATTGCATTCCGTGTACAAGATATCCTTTAGTTGAGTCTAAAGAGTGGGATCCAAATTCTATGAGAAAATGGAGCACACGTAATAGGCTATGGTTATACTATTGGAAGAGATGGTCAAGTAAAAAACTCACTAGGACGGTATACTGGAAACCCTTAGATAAATGGTGGATCAGATCATTGCGCTATAAATTGACACTATTAATTTTGTTATAAACATTATCTACGGGGAAAGAATTATATTTAAAAAGTATAAACAAAGATAAGGAAGACTTTTGGTTGAATATTAGTTTAAAAAAAACAACTAATTCATATTTTTATATATTATTTGTGTTCTGTAAGATATTAAAGAAATGCAAGAAAATAATTTATAAATATTAATTTTGTTATGGTATATTATCCTACGTAAATTTTAAACAATTGATACGAGGAAGTAGAAGAAAAGATCTATCTGTCCCAGCCAGTACTCGAACCTGGATCTCCTGCTTTCTAGGCCGGTCCAACCATTGCACCACCGGGACTAGCCAGATAACATTCCGGCCGGGAAAGCAGAAGATCAAGGTTCGAGTCCTGGCTGGGACAGATAGATTTTCTATTCTATTTCTTCGCATTAGTTGTTGAAAATAATGTATATATGCCTCGATTGAACATTGTGCTTTTTTCTAAATATTGGGAAGCTAAATGATCATTTAAACTGTTTATTTCATTTTGCTCTTTTAATTGTTAATATAGACTACTTGGTAAACTTACTTTGCGTTTTATCTGTATGAAAGACTTTTTTCTTTTATGATTTAAGCTTCCACGCCTGCCTGAATCTGCAGTCGGTGTCCTTCATCTGCTCCCAGGGGCGCGTCTATAACGCACGGAGCCAGGTCTGCGAGGAAGGCCTGGATTGCGGCACGTTCGACTGCGTCGGTCTGGACGGCAGCAAGATACCCCACTCTGTCTACAAGGGCTACTACGCCTACTGCCACAACGGGAACGGGCCGCTTGTAGTGGATTCCTGTCCGGGCAACTACGAGCTCAACACCACGTCCCAGCTGTGCGAACCCATCTGCCACGCTAACGGAATCCAGGCCGACGCCTCCGACTGCCACTTCTACTACAAGTGCAGCAAGATCACCATCAACCCCGATACAACCTACTTCGAGCGGGAGAGGCTCAAATGTCCTGAGAGTCAGGCATATTCTACGAAAGACTACCTGTGCGTCGACGAGAAGCAAGTGGAAAGCTGCCAGAATCCTTAAAAGTACCTTTATCGAAATAAAACCATGTGGTATTATTTATTTACATTTTAAATTATTTATAAAATAATCAATTTTATTGTACATAAACACAGTCGTCGATCGTTATTGCATAATTTGATTATTTCTTTATCTAAATCTGCGGTAAAAAGATACGTTAAACGGAAACTTTTTTCCTTGTATATTATTATTAATTCAAGTTTATGAAGGAATCATTTGTGAAATGATAATTGTTTTGAACATTCTTTATATACATTGTTCTCCAAATTATTTTATTTTGTATAGCTATTAAATTTTGTTTATGAGATCTATTTTCAAATATTTATTTTTTAAATGTACGCCTACTATGGTCGTTTTATCAAATCCTCAAATCCAACATAAAATTCATTTCCATTCAGTCATTGGACCTAAATTTGTAAATGGGAGATTTTTATTTTGATTGAAATTATTTTTCATTAACAGAATGCTGTATTTTTAGATGATTTTAGTTGGGGTTCGGTCAAGGTAGATCCAAAAAAATACAAATTTAAAAAAGTGTATTTATTTAAAGATTATCTGCCAACGTTTCGGCTTACAGTGTAAGCCATCTTCAGGGCTGCATCATGAAGACGAGAAAAGATGTCCTGTCCCCAAGTTCACATATCCATGACTTGACTGAACCCTTACTAAAATCATCTTATAATAATATCTACGGTCAAAAAACTCTCCATTTGAGAATATCGTATTGTTAAGGGCATGTCCTCTGTTCGGCATCTCTCACTGACATATGATGTTTAAACTTATAAATAATTAAATAATGAAGGAATTTATTTGTAGTAATGTTCTGCCTAATTAAAATATACGAGAAAAATTTTGAACCAGCTACTTCATGAACTAAAAATATCGAGATGAACGCTCAATGAGAACATTACAAAAGTAAGAAATTACTTTGTATTTCTCTCAATATCCATTCCCTATTTTTCTTTAATTGACTCTTATTTTGGTGCTACATCTCTTTGCAGAATTATAAAATATATTTTTACAAACAGGAAATAACACTTGAAATATAGAGCTGACTTGTACTTTTTCGTATTATGGATAACATTTTGTGTAATTTGTGTTTATTCATTTATATATAGTCTTTTATTCAAATTAACGTGTTTTTTTCGTTTCAAAATGAATTAGTATTTATAGCTAATTAGTCAAAGGAATGTTTTTATACTTTTAATGAAACATAACAATTTTGTTCCCCAATTTATTAACACGATTTAAGCATTCTGACATGATAGAGTTTCTCATACACGTAATTGTAAGGCAATAATCGGATGAAGACCTTGGACGTTATTTTTATATAATCATATAAATAAATAAATCATATAACATTGGATACATAAGAGTGGTTTAATCAAGAATATATGCGACCTGATCTAATATTGTTCTTTATTCCTTATCTTAATAAAAATCAAATAGCCTTGAAATTAGTAATAAAAATATAAGAACTATGATTTTTCTATGTTAAATTTTAGCATCGTTTTATGAAATTGAATGTTATTTAATAATTCAGTCATAATCAAACATTTTTTACTTGACTTATATGTCACTGCAAGGAATTACGAATGAATTAAAAGGATTTCCACTACCTAAACCTTAGCACTTATTTTTATTCTATCGAATTTCAATTATCATCGAATTTAATCGCATCCAAATCCCTTAGCTCCTAACTTATCCAGCATTACCCACACAGATATGACAACACATTGCTAGAAAAGCCGAAAAAATGGCCGCGGGTATTTCTTAATTCCAGTTATTTATAGCACAATATGAAAATAAATAATAAAAAACTGTGAACATAAATTATAACGAAGTAGCAGTACTTACACTTGCCAGACTCTAAGGTCTTAGAGAGGATCCACGGTAATTTATTGGTTCTTTATAAAGCCCATAAGTAACAACAAATCTTTTATTTTTAATAAGTTTTCCATTCAGTTACAAACATAATTTTTTTAATATTATTATACATTCAATTATCCACACCCATATTGGAAAATAAGATTAAAGTGGCGGTAAATGTGAGAGGATATGTGCTTTGTACATACAAGAAATTGCTGGACCTCGAGTAGGTCTCTCGACCAATGTTCCCTAATCATCTGACCGGGATATCATGAAGGTAGAAATGAACATGTGTATGAGCCTCATTGGTGCCTGTGAAGATTGACGAGAAAACGCCAACGTAGTGTCTCGCATATTTCTTTGAAGTGCAGTGTGTTCTACATTTTCGAAGACATGAAAAAGGGCAAGACTTGATTAGCTATATAATTTATAATAGGTGTGTCTGAATACTTTTTCAATAAGAATAAATTTGAACTCTTTAAATTCATATAGAGTTTTCATTTGTTACATATCTTTTTTGGATTCCTTTGAATAAGAAAGTAAAGTGTACTGGTATATACTGGTTGTAATAATCTTACCCTGCGTTGGTTGAGTGTGTGTGTGTTGATCCCTTGTCAATCATCTGTCAAGAGTCATGATGATATATTATACTGTGTCAATCTGGGAGATTTATTATTCCAATGTAGATTGACCAGTACGAATGAGTGTAATTCTGATGTGTTGTGTTTCCATGTAATCTAAATAGTTTCCCATGCTGTCACTTAAATAAAAACAGAGAAAACATACTCTGCTTTCATTTAAATGAAAGCAGAGTATGTTTTATTAAAGCGTGAGAGATGCATGAATATGCATGTGATTATAACCCAGGAGATCTGATGACTCTTTATATCTGAATGAGTAGGTTTGTCGGGAGTACATAGTGTACAACAACGTAGCAAACATTGAGCCCTGAGGCAAGCCAGAATAAACAGCCCGCTTTGAAAATATTGGAATCCAACCCGGTCTCGAGAGGCACCTACCCTTCTGATGGAGAAAGGGGTGGTGGGGAAGGGGTGGGGAAGGCCCAGTTCATCGAGGCCGGTATTGAGGAAAAATAAAGGAGAGGTGTTAAACATTACTGTTCTCGTGCGAAAAAGTCAGTTGATCTCTTTAAATTTATATTGATACACTTTTGTGACTGTTTTTGCATGAATACTTATAATAATTTTATTATTATCATAATTTGTACGAGTAATTTACCCAAACGATCTGTCACATATGTAATTTTTTATGTAGCCTGTGTATTTTAAATTTCGTTTCTTTAAAATAAGTAGGCGGCAATAGTGTGATTAAAGGGTTTATATTTCGTTGCAGATAAGGAAACCTGTGGTTTTTACTTACATCAACATTATGGTCTCCTTGGGGGTATATTTTACAGTGAGTCGATTGAGACATTTGCAGGTTAAGTGGATTATTATGAACCATTGGATAGCACAAATTCTCGAATTACGACGCATTGTAGCACTACTTCAAAAAAAAAGGATTCAACCATGTGTGATAAATATCAGGAAGAGAACACGGTCTTGCAAATTCTCACAAGATGTGCAAAATGGAGGTAAACAGGCAGAAGATGCTATGGAGAATTCGCCAGTCCGAAACTTCTTCTTCCGGAGAAGAATCGGCCGCATTTCTTGGATTTCGTTGAAGGAAACATTAAATACCTGGAGTGATATTGAAGCGCGAGAATTTAAGGAAAAAACCCCACATATAGCATATAATTGCATAATGTAACCGGTTTTACACCATAATCCACCAACAAAAAATAAAGTGAAGTGATTGTGTTCCACACCTAGCCCTGATATTACCAAAACGAAAGCAATAATAATAAGGTAAAAAATCTGGTGTGTAAGTTTTTACGTCTAATATAAGATATCCAGCTGTAATAGTATTCGGTAAATTAAGACACTGATTATCAGTTTATCAGAAGCTAATGAAAAATTGAGTGCAATTAACAAATACATAGCTATTATATCAGTGATCATAAACCAACCCATTTTTTTATCATCAACTCTTAAATGCTACATTATATTTAAAATGTTGTTTTAAAAATTATTACTACTTTTTTTTCTAAAATACATACCAGAACTAAATAACCGTGGTGGTAATGTAAATTTCAGTCACACTCACCTGAAAATAAAAATAATTGCTTTAGAATTTTACATTTACTAATTCATGTCATAATAATGGCATTAATTCTATTATATTATATATTCTATTATATACTAATATTGGTATAGATTCAACCTGCAATAAATGAATAAAACATGATAGTATAACATATATTAATTGAAAATAACTATCTTTATAGCTGGGCTTGCTATAAACAATTTTTTTTTTAATATGTAATATTTAAATACTTTTATTAAGCATATAATTTATAATAAAACTGTTAACTTAATTATGTTAGGCTTAAGTGAAAAATTTTTAATAATGTAGTAAATTTTATTATTTTTCGTTCATTCTTTTCTGCCCCACAAGAAAGTTAAATTATGAACGAAATGATTTATTTCTTAAGAGTATATTACTCATTTATTTGAATGGTTAATATGTACTTGTACTCATTTATTTGAATGATTAATATGTGTTTGTACTCATTATTTTTCTCTTCACGAGATTTAAATATTGCTTAATTTGAATGATATATTTTCCAACTAATAAGAACTCATATCTAATCTTAATACATATTCATATCGTTATTTAGTCTGCCATTGAACTTTCATAGGGAGAATGAAGTAGAAATATTTATATCTAAGAATATTTACTAATAGGTATTTATGTTGTGACCAATTACTTTGCACCTATTAGTTCTGTGATAATTACTATACCTGAACTTCACTGGTACTGAACTTAAAACTATCTAAGCATAATCTTTATATGTACAAACATCAGAATATTTTTTATGAATGGGTCAATGATACATAAAAAGAGAGTGCCTTGTATATCTGAAAGATTGGATTTAAATTATATTAGTCAGGATGACATCTATTGCGACTAGAAGTAAAGGAGTATGAGGCGAGAAGGTGATGGAGAGATTGCTGTATTTATAAAGAATTCTGTCGTGCTCAGGCCAAATGATATTGGTCAGGAAGACATGGATTGCGACTAAAAGTAAAGAAGTATAATGCGAGCAAATGAAAGAGTGATAGCAGTATTTATAAAGAATTATGTCGTGCTCAGGCTAAATGATATTGGTCAGGAAGACATGGATTGCGACTAGAAGTAAAGGAGTATGATGCGAGAAGGTGATGGAGAGATTGCAGTATTTATATTGAATCCTAACGTGCTGAGGCCAAATGATATTGGTCAGGATGAGATGGATTGTGACTGGAATTGCAGAGGAACTTAATTTTTTTTTAAATAAAGCCAATTAGTTCCAATCTGAAAGAATTATTATATTACATAATTTTTTTTTACTATCAGTGAGTGAAATCTCTATCTTCGAGGTGCAAAAAAGATTAAAAATTTGGAAAAACGTTAAAATTTTTTTATTATTATTGTTAATTATTTTAATAGGAATAAAAAATTAGTGGTATATGCTTCATATTAATTTTACTAAGAATGCCTAATTTTAGTGTAGCTAAAAGGGTTGAACCTCCAGCCTGACTTTTAACCTATCCTCTCCTACGTCCTTTTCGCATTGTATGGAGATCAAATATGTCATGTGCTCTTACTAAAGCTTATATTTGAACTTGAATTAAACCATAGAAGATTTGTTTGTTTTCCAACCTGCGTGACTTGGTTTTCTAAAGTTATCATAGCAAAGAACAAAACATTGTATGAATTAAACATAATTATTGTCTTTTCTGAGAAAAAGATGATGCTACTGAAAAGAATAAAATAAAAAAAACGTTAAAATAATTCATAGACATATAGTTATAAATTGATACTAAAAAATAAAAATAATTAAATAAATAATTTATTATTTCCATTTTTCTATTATGTAAACTTGTTTTTGTTTCACATTCGTAAATAATGCCCTCGAACTGAAGCTTTAATGTATGCTATTATTGAGGAAAAATTTAAGTAAAGATAAGAGAATGTATTCGAGTGATAAGGCTAAGCCACGCGATAGCTTGTTAGAGATTACAATTTAGCACGCAACCCTTACCTCTTAAAAGCTAACTATTTCTCTGTGGAATGAAAATCACTATAGACGTGTGAAGGCTGAGGGATATCGCTTTCAAAGGCCCACACTACTGAAGGCCCAGAGAATTCCTCACTGTATCATGTGATCCAACAAAAGGGGAAGGAAGGATGGAATGCCTAGATAAATTACACATGTAATGTCCTGCGTTGCTAGTATTGCAGAAGAAATGCAGGCATCCCATTTCCTACAAAGATCTTATCCATCTACCACATATGGCTAATTTATGCCATTAACTATCTACCATAGTCTATATGAGCTACCTATGGCCTTTATCTATAATCATCCTTCATCCAACTTGAACATTGGTGCCAGCCAATTAGGAGTGGGCGTTATTGCTGAAGCTGCCAGCAACAACCTTCTACTGCTTCGGCATTTTAATTCTGAGCGCTTCAGCTTAAAGATAAATTGACTTCGGACTCAGAAAACTGTTTTTAGTTTAAAACACTAAATATGGAAGATTATGTAATAAAAACACCTCTCATTTTGTGATATAAATTTTTGCATTCAGTGCAACAACTATAACAAACACTATAACAAGTCTAATAATAAATGAATTTCCAAAATTTATGTTCTAGAATATTTTTAGTATTTTAAATGAAATTTGAGTTCCCGTACTTGAAAGAAATCGGATATTATAATAAAATATAGCTTATAACCTATCACATGACTAACAGTAATAAATAACAATGAAACACTTCCCAGGCGCTGATAACGATCATGGTGTCATCGTTCCATCAGTAATCAACTGACAATTTTGTCTTGTCAGACTCCTCAATTTAATTCCTCTAAAAACTTCTAGTACTCTATCACTGCCCCATTTTGTCTTAAGTAGCCAATAAACAATTTGAGATGCTAAATATAGTTTTGACGACTGGAGAACCCTAATAATTCAAATTAAGTTTTTTTTTTTTTTTTTTCAATATTTCTCTCTCTCTATCTCTTTCTCTCGTGTGTGTGAGCACACGAAAAATATAAGATATAATAGAAAAATATAATCAGATTAAATTTCTTTGATTATTCCTGATTATTATAGACGTCAATTTAAAAAAATAAATAAATTTTACACCTATTATATTTTATAATATTTTCCGATCTCCAAGAATAACGAAGATTTTAAAGGTTTATAAGTTTGATAATTTCGAACGTCAGAGCATACACATAAAACACAGACACACTAATAAATATGTACTTTTTCCCATGACGTCATATTTGAATAATACCAACAAATTTTTACCTCAAGAATTGGGGAGCTTAAAAATATATATTAAATGTTCACGTAGGCTTCGTCGGTCGTCAGATGTATTTACCATTTTATCTTCCGGGTTGGACCGAGTCAAATTGTTCTTTTTTGCCGAGCTTTCGCACATCATGTGATGGCTTCTTCAGGGCTGAAAAGAGAATGATTTTCATTTTCTTCTTCATTTCATTTCATTCTCTTTTCAGCCCTGAAGAAGCCATCACATGATGTGCGAAAGCTCGGCAAAAAAGAACAATTTGACTCGGTCCAACCCGGAAGATGAAATGGTAAATATATATTAAAACTATATGAGCGTTTATAGACATTATACAAATATCTATGTGTGTATCTAAAGTGCTTCCGAAATTTTAAAATAAATAAATTTAGATAATTAAATTTTAAGTTAATTTTTCTAAACTATTTTATGAGTTCATAGATGTCTGAAATCCATAGTTTGCCATAAGAATGTTGTGAAGTTCAAACTACATTCGAAGTTAACAAGCCCGTAGGCATTGTTTGTGTTCCAGATTTTGCTTTTTATGCTTGAATAAAATAAATATGGTAATTTCTGGAGATTAACAATAAAAACAAAGATAAATTTCATAATTTCCAGCTGACCCAGCATGTATCTCTTGGCAATTACAATAAAAAGTCAAGCGCCTATGACCTTAATCCTTTAAGTATCTTAGGTTAAAGCATATGATATGTAATTGAAACTCATGAGGTTCATTTAAAAGAAACCCTAATACAGAGTATGAGAAAGAGACAAAATGTGTATTTTTGCTGTATATGTGTATTAGCCGCTTTAGTTCATTGGGTTTTAGGTGTCCTAGTTAGATTGAAGGAATCGTGAAATCGTCAAAAGGGGTAGATTCCTAGTTCATAAATGCCTTCATTAATAAACAGTAAATAGTAAATATATTTTTTGTACTAAAAAAGCGTTTATTAACTGGTATTCAATTCTTAAATTCTGAAAGTGGGTTTCTAACGGTGCTTTCTGATGTTCGAATTTTATTAAATGGTGTTCCTCAGGGTCGTATTATCACTCCTAATATTTATTCCGTTTGTATTATTGGTATAAGAGGTTTTCTAACAAGTTAAATCAGTAGGTTATTATTGGTTAATTTAGGTCATCCTGTCACCAGGAATCCTTGAAACTCATTAACGAATCATCCAGAATCCCTAATCCATCATGATTAGCAGTTGATGGCTTTCCAATGAAGAAATTCACTTATATTTGATAATAAGGTTTTAGTTGCTACCCTCCTTCTCCCATATCAAGGAGCAAAAGAAAAGAAAAACTTTGCGTCAATAAAATAGAGATAATAAACTATTCAAGTCACACCAGGTGGGTTAGTCATTCAGGAGGTTTTCCAGGCGTTGAGTCTGACCAAATTAGTCTATAAATGATTCAGGGCTCTGCAAGTTCCAAAGTCCTCTCACTGGTAAATTATGTACCATATGGTGCCTCCTTTTGGTTTTTTTCTTAGGAGTCCAGTTTGTGGTAGTACCTTTCTTGACAGGTCTGACATGTTTGTATAATAGGAGACATATTCTAGCTATCAGATGTTTCTAAAAGCTGCTTGGCGATCTACGACTACTTACATTTGACAAAATCTTTAGATACTTGAGGTTACGATCACGAGGTTACAGCTCAAACCACAGTGACCTTGCCTTTTGGTCTCGGAATGCCCATTTAAACCAGTAAGCTTAGTTAGTGTCAATGAAAATGTTTCTCTTCAACGTGATATAAGACTGCCATGTATCGTTCCCCAGGCAAGAATTTTTAAAAGCAAGAAATTTTTTAAGTATATAATATTACTTTAGGTGCTTAAGTATCCAGTGTCCCAGGTGATCCTTAAGATGAATGGGATTACACTCACGGCTGTGAAAATGAAACATCAGCAACCTTTCTTAAAAGGCGGAGAACCAATAAATATTAATTACCAGCAATATGTATCGTTTATACAGAAGTGCTTTACTTTATTATTTCAGCTCTTTGGAGAAATGTAATTTTTTTTTTTTTTCATTCTCTAAGTTCATTGAAGGGGCTGAGAAATCTCCCACCCTGGCAACCTTACCCCTAATTTTCGGTGAATAACCTTACCCCAGCAAAATCCTCCATATCATAGTTTATGTATATTTATGTTAAAAAAATTTCAATTCTTATTATCACTAAAACCTGTTTTTGATCAATAAACAAATATGGATACAGTTCTATTAAATAAAGCCGAAAAACATTTTTTACTCCCGCTGAACAGTTCAGGCAATACTCACTACTATTTGTGCGATTTCACTCAATAATGAACATCGCCTTTCATTTTAAATTTGAAAGTGACAAAATAAGTTTTATAAATAAAATTAGCTAACTGCATCTTTTAAACTGCAGAGTGATAATTTTACGATAAAGGTAAACTCCCACCCCACTTTGATTCTGTAAGTCAGATTTACACAATAATGAACTTGTGAGTGTATGTATGTATACCTGAGTTTGTGTGTATTTTGATGTCTTGTATGTAGGATCGGAGAAAATATATTTTTAAAAATTTTATAATGTTATCCTTCACAATGGCTACATCCCTTGAATTTTGTACTAAATCTCACTTCGTTGATTAAGCATGAATTGATGATTGGTTATTGACCATTCGTTCTTCTTTTAAAATTTATTGTTTTTCTCCTGGAAATCAGTGTTCGTAAATTGTGTTGCAGAGTTTTCAAGGAACATCTATATTTAATGCAATATAAAACAACATACAATTCTGTGTTCCACACCTAAAAAACAATTCATGTTATAGTCATCATTCCAACCCTATTTCATATACATATAGCCAACCTATTTACAACACCCATTGCTCAAGACGAATTAATGCCTTAAATTTACAATTATATTATTTTTCTTAAGTTGAAACGGATATAACGATAGAAAATCCAATCAAGAATGTCTATATTTCAGTTCTTTTTTTTTATTTATCTTCATTAGGTTTATATCATTTAAGCTGCTGCTGAGAAAGTTCATGTAAAATTTATATAATACATGATTCTCTAAATTAGGTCAACCCAAATATTGTAATTGAAGGTAAAAGGAGAACAGTATATAACTGGTGTTTCTAGATGTCATTGCAACAAGAAAAAAGATTGATAAATATTTTTTGTGTGTGGTATATATATATCCCACGTAAATTTTAACAATTTTTAGTGCAAGGGAACAGAAGATTTTTTAGATTTTGTATTTTGTTCCCTTGCACTAAAAATTGTTAAAAAAAGACTGAGCGCTCTAACATTGACAGAAAAAGAATTCCTCAAATAGCATTCCTGTCAAATTTCATCATAAATCGTATATTAGGTTAAAACATGTGTCAGAATATAATGTGTGTACTGCACTAATAAAGAACTATAAGGTTTTTTTTTTTTTGGTTTTTTTTTTTATGAGAAGAAGGATATAATGGTAAGTATCTAAAGAAGTGACAATCCACAAGTATATATTAATAGATTGATGAGAAGTCATAGTCTACGGGTAAAAGGAAATTTAATTCAACAGATAAGTGAAACAGACAAAATAAATATAATTTTTTGTGGTATTTGATTCCATGTAAATTTTAACAATTTTTAGTGCAAGGGAACAAAATAAAAATCTAACTGTCCCAGCCAGGACACGAACCTGGATCTCCTGCTTTCTGGGCCGGTGCGTTTCTGTTTACGCTACCGAGACAAGTCTGATAAGTTATTAAATTCCTTGCACTAGTGTCGAGAGTCTAACCTCCGAGGCTGACGAATATATCGCTTTTGCTCGGAGGAGCTGACATTGTCAAGCTGTTTAAATGACTCCCGTGACTTGCATGGGACAGTTAGATTTTTTATTATGTTCCATTGCATTAAAAATTGGTAAAATAAATATGTTACTTTCTTTACATGACAAGCTTAACGGAAAATTCGTTCTGCTGGTTTCTGGACATGGGATGCTTAGCGGAAAATAAGGTTCTGTTCCTTCAGGTACAAGAGATAGAGGAAAATCAGGATAATAAGGATCTGTTTTTGCGTTGCAAGAAAGGTCTTTACGAAAATAATAATCAGTTGCTTGAATTATATGAGACTTGGAGGAAAATTAGGTTTTGTTGTGATTGGTACTTGAAAGGCTTAATTGTAAATTATTTAGTATTGGTTGCGATGTATGAATGATTTAACCAAAAATTATGGTCCGTGATTGCATTACTTGAAATACTAACGGTAAATTAGTTTTTATAAGAAATTAACCAGATTTACCAGTTTTTATTTTATTTTTAAATTTGGAATATATTAATATTACTTAATGGAGTTAAGTAATTAATTGTAAGTAGAATATGATTTAGAATGAAGCCCTTCCAGATTTTCTCGTTATTTATTTAAGTTTAATTCAGGTAGTTTAATCGAGCTGTTATGGAAAAGTAAAAGGGCCAAAATGATTTAAAACCCCGCCTCAAAGTCAGATAGAAATGATATCATGAATTCCTTCCGTTAATGGAATATTTCAACCTCATTAAAATTAGTAGGAGATTCAGAAACTTTAAGGAGTCCACCACCTTTGACTCACTAACTCTATTAAGTAAAGATTTAAGTCTTACGATTAAACAATTCATTACAATTTACTTGGCTATAAGACTTCTGTGTTTTGTAGAGTTTGTTTAACGTTCATTAATTTTTGTTCTATTCTCTGAAGTGTTTCATGAGTAGAGAAGAATTGAAGTTTGGTTTTAGGAGTATCTGACATTATTATAATTTTAGCCAACTTTTACTAGAGGATCCAATAGCTGTCACCAGTTAACTGATAGTTAAGTCGAAATTCATTACTACTCCATATGCAATCCTTGATAAAACTTTTTATATCCAATTCATGACTTTAGTTACTTGAATACTTAAGTTAGTATTGTGTGTACATTACTGATATTCGGAATAGATTTGTTTATATTAGTTAAATGTGTATATTAAACACATCTCGAAAAATAATTTATTCATGGTGCCAAGTCTTAGGTCCTAGATCATTTGAGGTTGTTAGAAGGTTATGTTTAACATTTATTATTAATCATTAAATTAACAATTTCTTCTGAAACTGAATGCTTTACAGTACTTGATTTTTCGTGATAAGGGATATGATTCATTATCTAGAATATAAGAGATTTGAAGAATACACAGGATATCTTCTGTGAAAAGGTAGAGCAGACATAAACCTCTTGTTCATTAGTAGTGACGGACAAAGGAATTTCTCCAAGTCTTTTGTATAAGGCGTGAGGAGATAAAACTCTGATCAAAGGTGGTATCTGGGGGAAACACGGTTAAGAAATAGGTAGGGCAAAGGTTTTATGAATAAATAACGAGTTCAAGGTAACTTTCTCGATCGAAAAGTCAGTAGCAAAGAGATATCTCTCTTTATTTTATATTATATAAATATATA
>KZ808500.1:75247-93237 GCA_000696205.2 Oncopeltus fasciatus | reverse complement strand
ATATATATATATACATTAAAAATTACCTATATTTTTTCTTTAATAGACGAATGATATAATTTCTTTGAAAAGGGTAATAATAAATATTTCTCAATCTAGAGTTTTAAGCACCTTTGACCAGTGCAGGTTAAATTCAAGGATTCCTTTTCGAACCAAATTTTCACCGCTGTAGCAATGAGTCCTACCCCTCTAAAACCCAGCGAATCACATCCATCCACCGCCAATCAATGTCTACCTTTAGCCCTCCATCTATCCCTGCATCTCTGTCCTCAACACTGCCCCCACCACCTCCCACAGTCCAATCATTGTACAACTCACGCCCTCATTTCTCCTCTCTTCCCACTCATCTGTACCAGTAAGTGCCATCAGACAGCTCGTATACCTTGAGTTATGTATCACTCATTCTTTCTCTTAAAATTCTCGTATGTAACAGAAATGGAATTCCAAAGAACTGATACTGACAACATGGACTTAGTTCTCCTGAAAGAAACTTGACAAATGTCAATCAGCACTTTACAGGACCGATCAACAGTACTATAAGCTCAACATGTAAATCCACAACCCTGAACCTAACCACAATACAATCCTCACACAGTCAATTACCAAGACTCAAGATGATCTCCTCTATAAACTGTCTACCTAGCTATCTTATCACCCCTCCATAGCCCCTTGCCTTATTTTCGGAGGCTTTGAGGCCTCAAGAGGTAATTCGCGTGTGTGTGTGTGTGTGTGTGTGTGTGTGTGTGTGTGTGTGCGCGCGCGCGTGCGTGCGTGTGTGTGTGTGTGTGCGTGCGTGCGTGCGTGCGTGCGTGCGTGTGTGTGTGTGTGTGTGTGTGTGTGTGTGTGTGTGTGTGTGTGTGTGTGTGTGTGTGTGTGTGTGTGTGTGTGTGTGTGTGTGTGTGTGTGTGTGTGTGTGTGTGTGTGTGTGTGTGTGTGTGTGTGTGTGTGTGTGTGTGTGTGTGTGTGTGTGTGTGTGTGTGTGTGTGTGTGTGTGTGTGTGTGTGTGTGTGTGTGTGTGTGTGTGTGTGTGTGTGTGTGTGTGTGTGTGTGTGTGTGTGTGTGTGTGTGTGTGTGTGTGTGTGTGTGTGTGTGTGTGTGTGTGTGTGTGTGTGTGTGTGTGTGTGTGTGTGTGTGTGTGTGTGTGTGTGTGTGTGTGTGTGTGTGTGTGTGTGTGTGTGTGTGTGTGTGTGTGTGTGTGTGTGTGTGTGTGTGTGTGTGTGTGTGTGTGTGTGTGTGTGTGTGTGTGTGNTATATATATTAAGGTAATATTTTATTATTTACAAATTGAAATTGAAGAATTAGTTGTATTTACCTAAAGGTTTTTGATTTTACGTCGTAGAAGCGGCAGTAAGTGATTTTCATTACTGAAATTGGCCAACTCGCTTTTTAAAATATTTTGAATAACTGAGCTCGTTTAAAAGCGAATTCGAACGAATAGGGGTGGGAGATAAAAGGGTAATTTTCTGTTTATCTTACAAATAATTGTTACTTCTTGGAGGGTAATGTATTCCTGTAGTGCTATTTATATTTACTTAAAATACATTAACTTTACTAGTTTAACACAATAAAAGTCCTTTGTAAATGTTCTCAGTTTTTATCACTTATAATGTGATTAAGAAAAAAAATATTGAAACATATGACTCCTTTTCTTTGCCTATAATATATTTTAGGTAGAACTACCATTCCTTTAAACAAATTTCAATTAGTCTAATACTGGTCTCTTGAGGCACTCGTTATTTAATTTATAATATTTACTCTTGGTTTTAAAAATCTGTGAGTTTTATAGGGTATTAATTAATTTAANATATATATATACATGTATGATATATAAATGAGTGATTTGTTCAAAGTGTGGACTAGGACAGGTATATACATTGCATTATATTGTTATAGACTACGGGTCAATAATAATTTAAGAACTGAGATAAATTAAGTTTAATTTATTATAACAAATAAGTACACCTACCAATTAGAGCTTATCAACCAAACAGGGCCTACTGCCCTTACTAACTAATAAATAAATGAATAGAAAATATAAATCTACTTACAGGTAATAAACGAATGTGTACAAATAAATTAAATGTGCTAATTGACATTTAGGTCTCAAAGAATTCCCTAACTACTGTCACTTATTACTTCACTGTTACCGGCACTGCAAAGGCTGCGACGCGATCTGTCACTGAACTAACTTATTACTGACTCGGTGGGCTACTGGCGAGCTGCTTTTATATTTTCGTGGAGAGAGCGAGGCAGGAATGAAAGAATCTTGCAGTTGGTTCAGCGAAAACCTAATTTCCTCTTCAGAAGCAAAGAAGCAGGTGGCATCCTTCATTTGGCCTTTTCCTTTACTATCCTCTCGTCACATGCTTCCTTCGTCTTTAACAATGTACATACATTATCTAAAAGGTTATTTCCACCACCAATGAATATAGAACTGTCATACCTTACATTGTCCGTCTTCATTGGTTTCTGTAAACCATGTGTCGGCGAGCGCTTTCGGACATTGTCCATCTTCTGGCCGAATACATGCGTTCATGTATCAACTGCCTTGATAAATGATAAACCGCAGTTGAATACAGACAGTGACAGTGAACGCATGTATTCGGCCAGAAGATAGACAATGTCCGAAAGCGTTCGCCAACAGATGGTTTGCAGAAACCCATGAAGTCGGACAATGTAAGGTATGACAGATGTACACACATTGGCTACCTGGCATCCGCAATTTTTGTTAAAAATTGTCAAAATCATCCTTTAAAATTAAAAATAAAGGCCAAAGTTCATAATTATAATTTTTTTTTTAAGTCAGAGGTCTCGAAAAACGTTTGTTGAATAAGAAGTATACTTCAATAAAATATAATTAATTAATTAATTCAAGAGCAGCTTCATTAAAATCCTTTTCGCAGGAACTACAGTTAAAATTTATACAGTAAAATATTAGTATTTCCGCTATCAGATATCTCAAAATGTCTCAAGCATGAGACATGTCTATTTTCATAGTATTTAATCGTTCAAATAAGTGTTATATAATTGTCTTAGCAAAATTACTTTGTAAAAAACGGTATACAAACAATTTGTTATTTCTCCTAACGAAAACCAACTATATACAAATACAATTTTTTTGAAAAAAAAAACCTGCGAATTAAATGCATGTAATAATACATACAATATTTATAAATGTTTTATACGTATAATATATATAAGTGGTCTTTGATAAGGACACACAGTCTAAGACAAACGCGAATACAGCTATTATCTCTCCTACAATCAACAATATCAATACTAGAGAGTTGAAGGTAAGCTGGAGTACCTGCAAGTGAGCACGTACGACCCTTTCATCAAAGATAGCTAATTAGGGGCGCCGGGATAGCTCAGGGGATCCGTACGGGTCTCGCAATCCTTACGCCGCGGGTTCAAATCCCGCCCAGGTCAATCTTTTATTTATAATATAGAAGCTTGTCCTGAGCCATGGGTGTTTAGAATGGGGTGGCAACCTGTAGATAGCCCCTCCCTCCAATGACCCTTAGTGGTTGCAAGGGAGGCNAAAAACATTAGTTCTATAAATTTTTAAATACGTTTTAGAAAACACTGTATTTTTGTACTTATTTTTCTTCATTAAAACGAATTTTCGCTAATTATCCAAATTTTGTTCGAGCTTTAAAATCAATAAATTTATTTTTCTTATTAGAATCGCGTAATTGAGTGACAAATTGCGTATACTTTCTTTCAATATTGAATTATTTATTTGACGAAATAATTTTTTCTTTATATTTATTATTTAATACATTTGGAAGCGTACTCTGCCAATATAAACAATATAAATATAATGGTCCTATATATATATATATAGTGAGATAAAAGTTAGGAAAAAAGATTGTTACACATAACTTGTTGAAGATTGAAGGCGACAGAAATTATGGAAGAGAATAGATTTCTATTCAACGTCAAGTTAAGAGGAAGTCTTAAGTTTAGAGCAGGTTTAAAAAAATTTTGGGTATTTGGTGTAGGAACTTGGATTTTAGTTGTGTTCTACGTTTGACATAATTAACTTCACGATCAATTATTGTACATGGTCATAATTAGAAGTTATTACTTTGACTTTGGAAGTATGAAGTCAAGCAAACAGGTGGGAACTGACGGAAAATCTGCTGGCACTTGATTAATTCAAAAGTTTCCAAAATGAGGACAAGTACATATTATGAGTCTAGAAAATGATAAAATAGCACTTGAATGTTCAATGCAAACGGATTCGTAAATGTATGTCTTCGATTTAAACCAATCCAATTTTATTGAGGTGTGATTCTGCAAACAATCAAAGAAAGTTTCAAGAAAAGTTTAGCTATATTTAATCGTAAGAATTAAAATTAATACATAATTTTTTTGAATAAAATACAATTAAATAAAAATATATTAAAACGTTATTTCACCAAGGCTTTAAATAGAGTTATTAAAAACTAAGATATCCGACATGTTTAGTTATGCACCAATATATATGTATGGACACTTGTATACTGCATTTAAAGTAGATGATAATCCTGCTATTTTCTTATGGAATAAAATGTTCAGCTAAGTTAGCTGATCTGCTCACCAGCCGGCTACGAATGTGAACTGTATGGACTGGCTCTGACAAAACTCAGGAATCAAATAAATATTATTTTTTTGTGGTATTTCATCCCACGTAAATTTTACTAATTTTTAGTGAAAGGGAACAGAATAAAAAATTGAGCTGTCCCAGCCAGGACTCAAACCTGGATCCAGGAATAGCAGGAGATCCAGGTTCGAGTCCTGGCTGGGACAGTTCAATTTATTATTCTGTTTCCTTGCACTAAAAATTACCAAGAATTAAATGTTTCTAGTGGCATAGAATTTGGGCAGGAAATATTTTGGACATGACTCATGCATGCTTATCACTTTATCAATAAGTATAAACTTACATATCTAAATTAATGTATGCACTTTTATAATATGATTAGTCATGATTTATCATTTAACATTATTTATCATTGCTTATGACCACTAGCAGTCAATGCGCACCAAAAAAAAAATCATTTATCTTTAAAAGCACTTCTTTTGTAGGATCGAAACACCTTTTGTGTTGTTGTTCACGTAGGCTTCGTCGGTCGTCAGATGTATTTACCATTTCATCTTCCGGGTTGGACCGAGTCAAATTGTTGTTATTTGCCGAGCTTTCGCACATCATGTGATGGCTTCTTCAGGGCTGAAAAGAGAATGAGAGTTGTGCCATCACATGATGGGCGAAAGCTCGGCAAATAACAACAATTTGACTCGGTCCAACCCGGAAGATGAAATGGTAAACACCTTTTGCGTTGTTGCACAACAAGAACTCCACATAGCAGTAAACAGAGACTTATGTAAAGCCCTCCATGTAAATCTACTGAAGTGTGTGCCATACAGCAGTCCAGTGTGTGCCATTTAGCCACTCGGAGTACGCAGCTGTGAAGTATGGCTGGATGGGCTGGAGAAACGCCGATCTTGCCGTAAACTTGTCCAGCGCCACCCTTGCTCCCTGAAATTTACTACTCTTCCATATTTTCTCCAGTTTATCTTCCGTACCGGTATTTTTTTTTTCCAGGCAATATTCCTGTACGACCGCCCTATTCGGTCGTAAAAGTTCTGTATGTGTCATTGCTGTTGGTTTACACCTGACAGGAATCAATCTCCAATCTGATCTATATTTAACTATTCTAGCTTATTAAAATTTCTTCTATATTTTAAGTTTGTAAATACTTACAGTTAGAAAGATAACATTAATAGAATTTTTACATCTATTTCCTATTTATAACTGTTGTCAAGTACTTATTAATTATTACAGACAAAGTAATGAAAACAGTAAAAAATGATAGTCAACTTCAATATAACGCATCTCTATACGCAATTATCATAATTAGCATTCCGCGTTTTAATTCTAGCATAATATAAACTTCAGGAAATCGCATTTAACATCTATCAACTTCTTGCACAAACTGTTTTTTTTTTTTGTTAAATAAAAAGTATTCTTTACTTACTTTACATACAAATAAAAATTAAATATGAATATATTGAATATATATTGAAATATATTGTTATTAAGGCCCACCTCGCATTTTATGATTTTAACAAAAATGAATTTCTTTAACAGTTTGCAATAAAAAGCCCAACTACCGAATATTGTAGTATAATTCTAAGATGATTTTAGTTGGGGTTCGGTCAAGGTAGATCCAAAAAACAGCAACTAAACCCCAACTAAAATCATCTTAGAATAATATCTACGGTCAACAAACTCTCCTTTTGAACATTGTAGTATAATTTTTAAAATTTTGGAACCTGGAGAGTGTGTATATGTATATATATATATGTATAAATGTATATTTATACAGCAATTTTCCTTAAAATGCTATCTCTATGCTTATAAGCGGGTACAAGTGAGTTTGAAAGTTATTCCACTAGAGCGTCCGGCATTTCACCCCTCGCCCCCACATTTCTAGCTATTGCTTCCACACTGTAACTACCTACGCTATTGTCTACTCACACTTGCTACTTTCCTGTTTTATGTTTTACTGTGGTTTAAACTGTTGAGATTTTCCTGATATCAGTTCTCAAATTTCGCTTCTCGAAATTAATGGTTTACATCGGTTCAACAAGTTTCAACAAGTTTTCAGATTTCCACAAGTCGGTGAAGCAGAAACCTAGAACCAGTCGAGATCCGTTCTCTTTGGTGGAATTTACAGTGGGAGCGGACTGCTCTGAACGCTGTTCTTTATAAACAAAAGAAACGACCGAAAATCTGAGCATCGCGAAAAGTGTGATGAATGGTTTTTCAAATTCTTGTTCTTACTTATTTATTTGTTCCAGTCTGCTTTCCAGCTTACAATTTATTTTGCTTCATTTATACTTTTAGCAACCCTCCTCGTATATATATATATATATTGTTCTGTACTACGGGTCAATAATAATTTAGAAAAAAGATAAATTGAGTTTAATTTATTATAACAAATAAGTACACCTACTAATTACCGATAACAATAGAATTTACTGCCTTTACTAAATAATAAATAAATAGAAAGGATAAATTATTTACACTAATTAACAGATATGCAGAAAAATATTATATATGGTTATTAAAAAAAGGCCTCAAAATTACTCGCTAATACCTGCAAAGGCTACGTACGAGCGGTCCTACGCACTGTGACTGGCTGAGATTAACTCAACACTGACTATNATTTATAAAGAAAAAATTAAATAAAGTAAATGACGAGAGTCGAAAAATAGCTTGACAATGTCAGCTCCTTCGAGTACAAGACGAAGTTCTTGTATTATACGCACACAAACTCATAAACATATATATACATTTATATATTTAAGAACAATATTTTTGTTTTCTGCTAAACGAATATTAGTGATAACCACGAACTAATACTAATAAAAAAGAGAAAAAAAACACATATAATTCTATCCAAAAAACCTTATTATTGAGCACAAAAAAACAAGTCGTTAGAAATATGAAAGGCAAACTTTATTTATATGAGTCAGCTAGCATAATAGTTGGCGCATATTATCGAAAGTCTCCTTGACAACAGTTTCACGTGAAACTGTGAGACCGGGACAACATCTATATATTTATACATATATATATTATTTTTGCTTTACTATGTATTTATTTTTAAATTTATAAAAATATATAGATCATAATGATAAGTGATTATTAAAATTTTACATTAGTATTTAGCTAATCTTATCCTTAATCTTTTCTTCTTTTCTGTTTTTCGTTAATCAACCTTTTTAAGAGTTATTACAGTTTCCTTGATGTCCTTAATTCTGCTCTTTTATTTCACCTTCTATTCAAATTTTCCAAATGAATTTCTTCAATTGTATTTAATTGAATATTAGTAAAGTATGTGATTAGATAATTTTTCTCTATCGGCTCTGATGAATTCTTCTTATTTTCTGTAAATTATTCGGGATTCTTCTTGTTCTATCAGATAAATCACCAAATCGCTGGAAATGTATTTATTGATTTCCCCTCTATTTCTTATTCTGATTTGATTTCGAGCACACGCACACGCACACATATATATATATTCCGTAGCCCTGTTGAGAGTAGGCGATCTGGCAGGATCCATTACTGGGAGCTGGGGACCAGCTGGTTGCAGATGTCGCTTTCACACGAGAGCTCTGACTGTGGTAGCTCTGCAGAGATATACGTCACCTTCGCTGATTTGCAGGAAGCCGTCCTTAACATTGGTCCTCCATGAGTTATCACGACCAATCAGCCAGCTAATAGTTATTGCTTTAGTCTTTCTTGTAATTAATATTAGGGATTTAATGCCGGAGAATGGCAATCTATTCTGAAGGTCCTCATGAGTACTTAAGAAAAATACAAATCAGCGAGCACTATATACAAATAAATTTTACATAAATTTTTAACGAATACGGTTATTAGAAAGAAAACAAAAAGAAAAGCCGAACGTAAGCAGTGAAGGATAGGTCTCCAATGTTGAGGTGCAGATCACATACGTAAGGGCTTTACTACAAGTCGACGGACTGGTGCAATATTTAGATGACAGGCTATTTCCTGTAAACTGGTTTTCAAAATTTGTACAATGCGTTTGTAACTCGTAGACGCGTTCGTCTACTAATTAACAATCTTTGTCTTAATCATCAGTACAATTTGTTTTATTGGATTCATACAAATGGGTACTATACTATAAATATTTTTACTGATGCAACATTGGCAATTTTTTTTAACACACAACATAATTATTTATATTAAACTATTTTATACTGTATTTTTCCATGTTTTTTCCGGGTTTCGCAAATTTTTTTCGATATTTTTAATTAATGTTGGCCAATTAGATTTTAATTTTTTAGATGATCCGCCTACATATATAGTTATCGCAGTATATCGATAATGGAGATAATAATAAATCTTCATTCACGAAAAGTGCATTCATATTTAAGCATAGTTTAGTGTAGATATTATAGATAACGAAAATAAATAAAGAGAAAAATTATAAATGAAAATACACAAAATTTAAAATAGGTCAAACTCAGTAAATTAAAAATAAGAAATTAAAGACTACCTAACTTATAAAAATTTATTATTATAAAAATTATGTTTTTTGCATTAATTTCAATCAAATATTCATCACAATCGAATTTTTTTTTTATCTTCTTTAAAAATATAAACTGGTGTGAATGCACTACTTTATTACATGGGAAAAAACGATTATGAGAATGTAGAATTATCGAATTTTTGCAAACTTACTATAACTAAATTGACAAAAACACCTGGCCAAAAGGTAAAATCGTCAGGTAGCTAAAACTCTTTTAAAATTCCTTAACATATTTCCTTCTGTATAGTAGAACGTTCATGTGAAATATAAAACAAGAGCTTAAATTTGATCAAAATCAGAGAACAGTTTTGGTCTTACAAATAGTATTATTTATACGTAGCTAGCTCAATTACTATCTTATATTTTAGAATTTTCCCTGAAAAAACCATCTTGCCATTCTCTCATTAAAAATACATTTTTAGAGAGTGGATCTGGGAGATGGGGGAAGAGAAAAAATTTAAGAAAATATAATGAAAAGGAATATTAACTAACTATTGACATCATGTTCAGCATGGTTTTTTTTTGTTTTTTTTACCAAGGTCATTTCTTTCCTAAATATAATTGGAATGAATACATANCTATCTGAAGATTACTTATGTTGCTCATGCAGTACGATTCTCTTGTAGCGCCATAACCTGCTGAACAAGCTGCCATCTATATCAAAGAACCGAATCCCCCCACCCCCAGGAATATGTTCACAAGAGACCTTTGGCGTTTCCGACAATCGATTTCACGTTTTATTTGTTGGTTCAAAAACATTGAATAAAACATGGGGATGATTTGAGTACTTTCCATTCAAAATGGCTAATGAGCCTACTCAGGTTCAATTCTTAGTAAGAGATTATAATAATAATAAAATAAAAAGAATGGAGAGAGAGAGTGGCGATGGGAGGGAGGAATACGATTAGCCCACGGTCTAAATGGCACATCAAAAGGGGTAGGGATAAAGCAGATAGGCCACTCCGCATCAGGCTCAAACCAACCAAAAATATCTCAAAAGGCATTAAAACCACTAACGGACTTCCCATTGGTAAACCGAGCTATTTACCTGGCCAACGGGAAGCTCTGTTTGAAGAATTTCATCAGATCTTCACCGATCCTACATTTGTAAATCTGAGAATAACAGGAAAAACTTCCTGGCTGGGACAGTTAGATTTTTTATTCTATTCCCTCTCATTAATTGTTTAAAGTTTACGTGGGATAAAAAACCACAACCAAATAAAAATATTTATAAAGAAAAAATTAAATAAAGTAAATGACGAGAGTCGAAAAATAGCTTGACAATGTCAGCTCCTTCGAGTACAAGACGAAGTTCTTGTCTTTCTCGTAGGTTAGGCTCTCGCCAATGTAGAGGGAATCGCATGAGAAAACTAGCGCGTCCTGGTAGCACAATTGGCAAGTGCACCGGCCCGAATAGCAGGAGATCCAGGTTCGCTTCCTGGCTGGGACAGTTAGATTTTTTATTCTATTCCCTCTCATTAATTGTTTAATACGTTCTTCTTTTACTTTACGTACCAATGTATGAGATCGCAAATGGCTGAAATCGAGATAGGGGGGAGGGAATTCTAGGGAGTTTGGAGATAAAATATAAAATCTTAATCTCTTCGTTAATTTTAGGATTACAAACATTTTAGAACGAAAAATCTGCACCTTTTTCGTCCTACATTTTACATAATCCTACAATTAGCGTAAGTATTAAGTTTGTAATTTTATACCTTTTATACGTTATAATATTTTTCCAATAAGCGCGTATTTATAAAAATGTTTACAAATATAAATTTTAGATGTACCTCTTCTTACAAAAATATAGAAATCATATTCAATGTTTAGGAACCTGATTAAAATTTTAGGGGAAATCAAATTAGGGATAAAAGTGGTTTAGAGGGAGGCCTAAATTTATAATCATAATATCTTTGTTTTTTTTTAATTGCAGTGAAGTTAAAATAGATTATACTAGGTCTAAAATGTAATTTTATATTACATTACATTTTAATAAAATAAAAATTAATGAATAAACTTTATGAAAGAAATGCATGGGATTTAGAATAAATAAATCTTTCTAGCTTTTTTTTCTAACTCATTTGCATTTATTGTATACAATTTAACGTGGGACTAAAGACCTCACCTAAATTTTTTTTTTTTTTTTTTAAAGAATAAACTTATGAAGGTAACATTAACTTTAGGTGTCATTCTTTTTTCGCGCATTGTGTTCTCAGGCTTGAAAATTAAATTTATTCATTTTCTATAATATATCCAAATTTGACTAAACATTGAGAATAAGCGAAACTCCTGCAGAATTGATATTAGTTTCTGAACTGGGCGAGATTTTTTTAAAAAATTATGCACGAACTATTGAAGTTTATTAAAATATAACCCCATATTCTCAAAAAGGGATGTGATACAAATTCAATATATACCAAAAAAAATGACAAAGGACTTAAAATTAAGTAAATTCTAGTTACTTCTAGTCGGTGAAATGTAAACTTATCTCGTTGAAAGTGAAATATTTATTAATAAATTTTTTTTTGGTATAGCGCAATACCATTGGTTGAGGTTTCAAACCATGGATACACCTAAATATTCTCTTTATGGTTTTGATCGGAGTATTTCTGACAGAGACGCCGTGCTAATAATAGCAGCTACTGCGAATTCCTTGGTATCATAGTTGACGAATACTTCTATTTGAACTTCCTATTTTTTATAAATCCCCTATGCTTATAGGATATACCATTAACATTGGAAAAAGTCAGGTTTAGTTCCATTGCTTTAAACTGAATATTACGTCCGCTGCAGAGAAATATTTTGTACTCGCAAACGACATTTTAATTTACCCCCCCCCCCCTCTGTCTTGATATTAATATTTCGCTTTATTACGAACGCACTTAGACATCTTATATGCCAAATTCAATTTTTAATAACGAGTAATTGTTGCTTACATATTTAGGCTAGGTAAACCTCCAGTAATAATAGTTCAATTTTTCTTTGTTACTATACATCTTGATAATGATTTATTTTATGAGTCAACATATTTGCGTTGAGTTTCAATACTCCTAACTAAATAATTCGCTCGTTACGTTTTTTTTTTTTTTTTACTTAAACTTGAAATATCAGGCAATCTCCTACGCCTATTTTATCCGATAACGAACTTATCTCATATTTCTCCATTTATCTATGTGCCAAATTTACTTTAGTAATGAAATATTTGGCCAGTACAGCATGGAAAGACAATTACACACTTACACCATCTTCAGGGCTATCATTAAGGCGAGAGAGGACGTCGTGTCACAAGGATTCCATATTCGAGACTGAAAAAAAAAAGAAAAAAAAAAAAAGAACTCTCCATTTCCATTATTTATGTTTACTCACGGAAAAATTTATATCTCAGACCTTAGTTTACATATGACATCACTTTTTCAACTACATAGAGGGGTTTTTTAATTGTTTTGTATTGTTAGAATCTCTTTATTAATGGTTTATACACACAAGTACATAAATTTTAGTCTTCATCATTAGAATTTTTTTTTGGGGGGGGAGGGGTTCGGTCAAGGTAGATCCAAAAAAAAATACCAAATTAAAAAAGTGTGTGTGTGTGTTTTTTTAAATTATCTGCCGACGTTTCGGCTTACATTTTAAGCCATCTTCAGGGCTATCATGTAGACCAGAGAGACGTCCGGTCCCTAAGTTCCCATTTGCATGACTGAGTGACTTTAGATTTTATGGTGTCTAGTCGTTAAAATTTCTCACAAAACCCATCATGAGAACAAGCTTAACACCTACATAGCTGTCAAGAACTTAAGTGTTCCCTGGGGATTTGCCCAAGGAAGATGGGGAATGGGAGGAGCGGTAGGGAAGAGGAGAGATTCATTCCACATCCATACGACCAATGTGTGTGTGACACTCTATCCAGCTTTCTATCTGAAGATTACTTATGTTGCTCATGCAGTACGATTCTCTTGTAGCGCCATAACCTGCTGAACAAGCTGCCATCTATATCAAAGAACCGAATCCCCCCACCCCCAGGAATATGTTCACAAGAGACCTTTGGCGTTTCCGACAATCGATTTCATGTCATACATCATGGTGATAAACATTGTTTCTATATTTGAAGTAATATATGCTACGGTACTGTAAAATTTTGGGTGTAACCACTATCATAATTTAAAAGAAATTTTGAAGCTTTTAAAATAATAAGAGCAATAAAGATAGAAAAAGAATATCAAAGTCAAGCTAATGGAGAAAATATATGATAAATAAACAGAGTGCTTGTGTAAACAAAGTAAATTTTCTGTAAGTCTGTACATTATTTTTGACAGACAGTAATTATTTAAAATTGTATTTAAATAAACAAAATGTATAATGTTCTCAATATAATATTCAAAAAGCGATAAATATTTCAAACCTTGGTGGGTATGTTATTCTATTCCCTCTCATTAATTGTTTAAAGTTTACGTGGGATAAAAAACCACAACCAAATAAATATATAGATCATAATGATAAGTGATTATTAAAATTTTACATTAGTATTTAGCTAATCTTATCCTTAATCTTTTCTTCTTTTCTGTTTTTCGTTAATCAACCTTTTTAAGAGTTATTACAGTTTCCNAAAAAAGTTATCAATTAATCTATTAATTAAGGTTGTTATAGTGGTCGAAATAATCCTGATTCCTGTATTTTATTACTAATTTATAGTAAATATATTAAAGGGTATTTATTGGGCGTAATAACCTAGAAGTTGATTGCCCTCCATTATGATCTACTACTACTACTACATAAGTATTTTTACATCATTTATGATTTTTTTTATGGGTTTTACTTTCTTAAATAAATAAATGACTGTAGACTGACTGCTCTCTTCAATCCGGGTGGTTGTGGTTGTTTTTCTTACTCAGCAGAACTCTTGTCTCTCTTAACATACTGATCACATGCTATGTATGTATGTGTATATGTATATACTTGTATGTTTGTTCATGTGCATGTGATTTAATGTGTGATTCGTATTTATATTTTCTGCTTTTCAAAAAAAAAAAATTCTAATCTTGCAATGTAAACTTTTAGTCGCTAAGTAAAGTCTAGGCTGTAGAATTAATGAAGGGGTGAAGGGGATATGGCCTGACTCTACAGTTAATTAGATAGTGAAGAATGGTGATGCGGTCGGAATGAAGATGAATGAGGATGGGAAGTGTACAGACCAACTAGAGAGAGAGGGGGAAGGCGGTCTGAGAACACCACCATACCCTCAGAGGATAGAAATTTTGGTTTTATTTTCTATCTGAGGGGTGGAAGATGTTGAAGGAATATAATTTTTCTTATTATTGTCTTTCAACATATTTCCTAAAAAAATTTATGTTTTTATACGTTTCTTTTCTATAAATATTTTTCCTAAAGTCAACTCGTAAATTTATTTGATTTTCCTTGGTTTTAGACCTCTAATGGTACTACCCTCCAGTACATAAATTAAAATGTCTTCATGTGTTTTTAAAAATACGGTTATATTTATGTTCTTCTCAGTGGATATTTAACTTACTTGCAATATAAGTTTTTAAATATTGTAATTGTTGTAAATCATATTTTAGTGACCTATTATTTAGGAAGCATATTAACAGATATTTAAAATAAATTTCGTATTTTCTTAGATAAAAAGAGATATTACTTCTTTATAAAATTCACCAACCATTCAAAGCGAACATACTACAAATGGCCACTGTGAATGCAAATAAACATGTACTCTTTACTTCAACTATTTATTCGTAGATTTTTCTTTTTGTTGGGGTCAAAGAAGATCCAAAAAATACAATTTAAAAAATGTATATTTTTTAATTATCTGTCAAAGTTTCGGCTTACATTGTAAGCCATCTTCAGGGCTATCATTAAGGCGAGAGGAGACGTTTTATCACTTAGACCTTATTATACATATGGTATAAAATCACTTTTTTAACTACATACAGGGACTTTTTAATTGTTTTGTATTTTTGGAATCTCTTTACTAATGGTTTATACACACAAGTTCAAAATGTATGCATTGCCAAATATTTTAGTATATTTCAAAAATTTTACATTACACAAAAAAGGGTTGTTTTTTATAGATATTTATTGTGTACCTATAGGCGTAAATGTTATGGTAGAAGAAAATGGCTGTTCGCTGGTGTGTGTGACCTCCTTCCCCCCGAAGATACTGGCCACTAGAGGGCCCATATCGACCGGCCCCCAACAGGTAGCTGTTCCTCTACTAAACTGTTACCGGAATTGTCACTGTGTGGCTCTCCCAATATCCGGGGGATTCGAGTGCACAAAGACAACAGGTAGGAGTCTTTGAGTGATGTCGTTACAGTAACTGTTATCCAGCTCCTTCCTAAGATCTCAGTGGGGGGTCCGCAAAATGTCACTTGCTTCCTTACTTTGGGCAAAATTAAATTACCTAAGCAGAATTCCTGGCTATGTAGGACATGGGAAAGTAAATGGCTGAAATTAAAATTAATAATTATTTAAATCAAATTCGCAACGGGTGTGAATTAAAATTTTGATTGTACGAAAAATCCTTTTCTGAAATTCTTCCTGGAGGTAAAACAAAAAAAAACATAGATTGTAAAATTAAGAGCTTAAATTACATTAAAATTAAAATTTGATAGTAATATTTGAATTTCAAGAAGTTATTTAAAATTTTGGTTTCAAAAATGGTAAAAGAGTGATAGGGGATGCCGTTCTACACTCTAAATTCATCTGAAGCAGTTCCTAATAATGAACATTTTAAAAATGTTCTTGAAGATAAAATTCGGTAAATTAACTTTCCATACAATTGCTAGCTGATGGAGGTTCTTAATTAAAGCTAGGTGAAATAATTAAGAAGTTGGTCAGTAACCTCCACAGTTCATAAACATATATTTTTTCTTAACGCAGAGCACTTTCGAGGCTAATGCAACATCTTCAGTGCTGTGAGTAGGTCGAGATGAATTCTCTCAGACCTCTGGCTGTATTTCAGATCAACTTAGAGCCCTGAAGATGTTGCATTAGCCTCGAAAGCGCTCTGCGTTAAGAAAAAATATATGTTTATGAACTGTGGAGGTTACTGACCAACTTCCTAATTATTTCACCCCCCTTTGATTTCAGAAAATTAAATTCTATTGTTTGTTACAGCACATAATAATATTATTCGATTCACCCTTTTTTGGTACATTATTAATAAGATAATTGCCGTCAATAATAGAACTAGAACTAGATTATTATTATTATTATTATTATAAAACTTTTTTTCGTATTTTTTTACAGTTTTTAATTTTTTAATACATGCTGTAGTTATTAGGTTTGTTCAATAATATATTTGATATTCCTAAAATAAGCTTTAAAGAAAAATTTTTATTCTAAAGAACACATATTCACACTAGTTATTTCTAAAACACTGAATATTTTTTAATGGCATGTCAACTTTTGGTCATTAAAAAAAAGAAAAAAAAATTTTTAGTGTTTTAGAAATGATTAGTGTGAATATGTGTTCTTTAGAATTAAAAAAAAAATTAGAATATCATCTTTAAATGTGATAAAAATTAGTTAACGTCTTTTAAATCATGTTATCAATAATAAAAGTACTGTACCAAAATTAAAATAATTATTAATATGTATGTAAACAAAAAAATAGCAATAAAAATGAGTTAATGAGTTTTGAAGTTGTCATAAATTGTCAGAGTTTGCTGTCACAGTTTGCTTCTCTAGAAGTGAGCTAGAATTGATATATCGGTTTAAGATGAAGAAGATTTGATAAGACAAGAGGTGGAGAAATTAGATCAATTGAGAAGGCTTTTAAGAGAATAACTTTATATTTGATAAGTACAAGAGAAATAGCCAAACTCTCAGTAACTATATAACAAAGTATCAGTGTGAATTGAAAGACAAGGGTCTAACTGAAACATTTAAAGGCCGCGAAGGGGGTGAGTCTCCCCGAACAATCCCTTGGAAGTGCACAAGGGAAAGTTTTGACGAGAGGAAAAATGAAGTTCCGCCAAGTGGTTCTCTCCGGAGAAGTTGGATTGCCCTGACAGAAGAAAAGTCATCGTTCGGGCTATCGCCATGACATCGCCACCCTTCATACCTTTGTCAGACCGCTTTATCTGCCCTTTTTCTCTCAGATAAAGGCTTCTCTGTTTTCAAACTACAACTGCGGGAGTTAATGCCCGCTGGGATAGCCACCCCCCACCACCCCCAACCCCCAACCCCAAGCAAAACCATTTGATACGATTGTATCTTCTCATTCTATCTCTCTCTTTCTCTCCCACTTAAAAAAAATGGAATTTTTAATTTTCTCCGAATTAACCACGACTGTGAAAGAAGGGAAAATTAATTTACGATTTTTCTGAAACTTAGAGAGTAAGATGTGTTCATCACTTAGGTCCAGCTGTAACTCAGAAGACACTTGATTGAATGCTGACATGAATGGGTGTAAATTTAAAATGGGTTATGAAGAAAAAAAGCCACGATAGACAATGAGGTCGCATCATGGGATCTACGTACTTCCAACAAGTTTACAACAAGTATGTATCACTAGAAGAAATGTCCTTCTCGCCAAAACTGTGTGAACTAAGCGAATTATGCCAGCTTCATTTGTTTAGAAACATTCCTTATCAAGGATCCACCCGCACTCATAGAATATATCTCAGAAACAATACATCAGATAAAAATATGCACTCACGCTTTAATTTTCATATAACATGTAGAAAGTAATAATTAATGAAGTTTAAAAAAAAAATTTCATATAATGCCTCACTCCTATTCGTTCCATTTGTCTCAATAACGTACATATCTAGTCTTTTTTATCATTTAAAAGTTAAATATCACAAGGTATCCACCTTTAATTACCTCTTTAGATAAATATATGTGGTATATATATATATA
>KZ808500.1:29991-40934 GCA_000696205.2 Oncopeltus fasciatus | reverse complement strand
ATGTTCACGTAGGCTTCGACGGTCGTCAGATGTATTTACCGTTTCTTCTTCCGGGTTGGACCGTGTCAAGTTGTTGTTATTTGCCGAGCTTTCGCACATCATGTGATGGCTTCTTCAGGACTGAAAAGAGAATGAGAGTTGATATTCCTTAATGATCACAACTCTCATTCTCTTTTCAGCCCTGAAGAAGCCATCACATGATGTGCGAAAGCTCGGCAAATAACAACAACTTGACACTGTTCAACCCGGAAGAAGAAACGGTAAATACAAATTTCAATGTTTGATATTGACTTGTTATTTTTTTTATATTGAATTATGTTGCAATAATATTCATATAAAAAGTGCTTATTATACTTTACCCATGAAGAAGATATCCCATAATGTATAAAAGCTCGGCAAAAATTACGTTTTCCAATTGTCAAGCTCAAAATAAATATTTATGGTGATTAACATAAATCACCTTAGTACAAGGTGATTAAAATCACATTTAGTGTATATTTAACATTAAGTACAATATACACTAAATAGAAAATTTTGCAGTACAGTAAATTTTGCGGTGGCGAAAGTTGACTTCCCTTTGTGGACGTCGGTAGGGGGTCGATGGAGATGTCTATCTCTCGTGGCTCCAGGATAAAAGAGGGTTTTACTAAATGAAAAGGGTTCGCCCCTTACTACTGTCACATCCCCTTAATATTTAAGTGGCGGTCTCTGTGGTGTGATCTCAGCCAACCTCACCCCAACCTTGAGAAGTCTCCACTTCTATTTACTATTTAACAGTAATTGCAGTCTCCGACTTCATATTTTATATTATATTACTTTTTACAATATCGTATCGTGTTATATCATAACATACCACATATGATATATGTATCACAACATATAAACATCACATCAAATATTAATATCATATCTTGTAATACATTATATTAACATTATTAAATTAAGTCTAGTAAAAGTAGCTTCAATATATCTTTCGTGTACTTCCCATTAAGGCCTGTCTACACTGTAAGGAGACTAATTTTTTTCTAATTATAATCAGTTTATAACCATTTTATAATCAGTTTTAATAACTGTGAATTCAGTGATAAACTGAAATTATTAAAATAAAAACAGTGAAATAAAGACCATTCTTCGCTAAATAATAAGCATATTACAGTTAACATTTTCGTTTGAAGTAGCATCCCTATTGCCTTTGTTTTAAAAGTATAGCTTTTATTAAAAAGAAAATATTATAAGAAATAAATCAGTAACAAACTTATTCATAATAAGCATAAAGCTATTAAGAAAAGGGAGTAAAATATGAAAGATCAATTATTATAACCTATTATGATCTACTACTAAGGTTCAGTAAGGCTTACTGTGGCGTTGATAGGAAAAAAAAGTGTACCTGTGTGAGTGTGACTTTCTTCTCTTGTCAACGCTTAATAGGCCACAGTAAGAAAACTTGAAGTAAATTTTTACCAGAAACGATTATTTTTTTTACTGAATGGCCTTAAAGCTTTAAATAATTGTTTTTCTTAATGAAAATAGGCATATCGCTTTTAAATGAAATATATTTAATAGGATTCATACTAGGACTATACTCAAAACAAATACTAGAACAAATAAATATCATAATTGTGATAGATTTACTAACAGAAGTATTTAGAATCTGTGGATTTGACCTTAAAAGTTAAATTTTAGTATTACACATATTAACATTTAGTTAAATTTACAATCATATATACTCATGTCCCTGATAAATAAAAATAATAATAATATGGGATAATAAAAATTATCTCTAACCATTCTGCATTATCCAGGGATTTTCTATTTTTGTCCTCGTTCCAGAGAGATTTTCCGAATCACCTTACTCCTCTTTTATGAAAAACTAAATTATGTATATCTATCTATAAGAACTGCAAGTCTTAAGGAGTTAAGGCTTGGACTTTTATGGAAATTTTCAAATTTATGTTCAAAATGAAATTAAAAAACCTAGGAAAAGTAATGTATGGCAATGCGCCTACAACAATTTTATCGCCGAAGGGTGAGAGGTTATACTGCCACTGAATGTTGTTAACCCCTTACGATGAAGGGAAAATTCGCATAAAAACTGTCTTATGTGTTAAACTTACTTTTTTATATCCCTTTCTCCATTGCAGAAAATATTTTCCTTCATTGCTTAGTCAGTAAAAACCAGCATTTTTCCCATAAAAATCTATCAAAAATTGACATGTATTACACTTGTATTTATTGGTAGTAAATTTTTTCAATTCAGTGAATCTCCACTTGTCATTCTGAGCTTTATAATTATTCTCTAATCATATAGGTGTATTTTAAAGTATAATAATTTTTATTGCGGTTATTGTGAACAATGATATTTCAATTCGTTCTATTATTTAATAAATTGCATAATTATTCCAATGAATACAGAGAGCATTTTATTGTTTCCTTAAGGTTTGAAGATAGTAGATATTAATGACCCATAACATATCAAAATCCCATTCCAAAATGGAATTATAGGAAAAATGGATATTAAGAGACAACTGCTCAATGTTCAGAATTGCTCAAAAATTGCTTTTAGACGGTTTTTAGCACATTCAAAACCAAATTTCAATGTTGTTCACGTAGGCTTCGACGGTCGTCAGATGTATTTACCGTTTCTTCTTCCGGGTTGGACCGTGTCAAGTTGTTGTTATTTGCCGAGCTTTCGCACATCATGTGATGGCTTCTTCAGGACTGAAAAGAGAATGAGAGTTGATATTCCTTAATGATCACAACTCTCATTCTCTTTTCAGCCCTGAAGAAGCCATCACATGATGTGCGAAAGCTCGGCAAATAACAACAATTTGACTCGGTCCAACCCGGAAGATGAAATGGTAAANATGTATTTACCGTTTCTTCTTCCGGGTTGGACCGTGTCAAGTTGTTGTTATTTGCCGAGCTTTCGCACATCATGTGATGGCTTCTTCAGGACTGAAAAGAGAATGAGAGTTGATATTCCTTAATGATCACAACTCTCATTCTCTTTTCAGCCCTGAAGAAGCCATCACATGATGTGCGAAAGCTCGGCAAATAACAACAACTTGACACTGTTCAACCCGGAAGAAGAAACGGTAAATACAAATTTCAATGTTTGATATTGACTTGTTATTTTTTTTATATTGAATTATGTTGCAATAATATTCATATAAAAAGTGCTTATTATACTTTACCCATGAAGAAGATATCCCATAATGTATAAAAGCTCGGCAAAAATTACGTTTTCCAATTGTCAAGCTCAAAATAAATATTTATGGTGATTAACATAAATCACCTTAGTACAAGGTGATTAAAATCACATTTAGTGTATATTTAACATTAAGTACAATATACACTAAATAGAAAATTTTGCAGTACAGTAAATTTTGCGGTGGCGAAAGTTGACTTCCCTTTGTGGACGTCGGTAGGGGGTCGATGGAGATGTCTATCTCTCGTGGCTCCAGGATAAAAGAGGGTTTTACTAAATGAAAAGGGTTCGCCCCTTACTACTGTCACATCCCCTTAATATTTAAGTGGCGGTCTCTGTGGTGTGATCTCAGCCAACCTCACCCCAACCTTGAGAAGTCTCCACTTCTATTTACTATTTAACAGTAATTGCAGTCTCCGACTTCATATTTTATATTATATTACTTTTTACAATATCGTATCGTGTTATATCATAACATACCACATATGATATATGTATCACAACATATAAACATCACATCAAATATTAATATCATATCTTGTAATACATTATATTAACATTATTAAATTAAGTCTAGTAAAAGTAGCTTCAATATATCTTTCGTGTACTTCCCATTAAGGCCTGTCTACACTGTAAGGAGACTAATTTTTTTCTAATTATAATCAGTTTATAACCATTTTATAATCAGTTTTAATAACTGTGAATTCAGTGATAAACTGAAATTATTAAAATAAAAACAGTGAAATAAAGACCATTCTTCGCTAAATAATAAGCATATTACAGTTAACATTTTCGTTTGAAGTAGCATCCCTATTGCCTTTGTTTTAAAAGTATAGCTTTTATTAAAAAGAAAATATTATAAGAAATAAATCAGTAACAAACTTATTCATAATAAGCATAAAGCTATTAAGAAAAGGGAGTAAAATATGAAAGATCAATTATTATATTTTAATAATAAAATATATTAAAAAGGTAATATTATTGACTGAACCAATTATTAAAATTAACTCAATGAAGCAGTTTAGTGTGAACAGTAAACTTAAATAAGTATTTATTTTGGCGTTGCTTAGAAACTAATTTGTTACATCACTGTTTTTAAAAATAAAACTAAAAAAAAAAATTCCTAGGCTGTTACCTATAATAAATACATAGTTGGCTCTAACGCAGCTGGTAATATAGTTACCTCGTGAGGTAAAACAAAAGGTTGGTAATAATGTTACCTTGATAGAAGTTCGAACACCTGTTGAGGTGAAAAATTTGATTTATATTACAATTAGGTAAAACATTAACGAAACAATTCATTATAGGAATTTTTCGGTGACTATTGCATGATTGAACCACCATTAAATAATTCTAGTTTTCCAACGCTCTCACCACTTGGTCAAACATTGTTCGTCCCCTCTCCCAACTTCCATGAGAAACACTTCATCTTTTGACCATCAGAGGTTGTGCAAAACTCCACTCAAAAACATTTTCTTTGCTAGTTAACAATACATTTACCTCTCAGCGAACTTTAAAAAAACAAAAATATTTAATGAGAACAGCCACAATATCTACGTTCTTTAGAAACTCACTAAAATAAAATTCAATAAGTAACTTCACTTATTTGAGTGCATTTGTTTATTTCATTTATGACCAGATCAATTTTTTAATTTTTACTTATACTCCCACTTGAAATTCATTTTATCTCGAAGGATAGAGTTGTTTCATCAATGAGTAAAAGCATAAAGGTCATGAAATTAAAAATATAAGTTTTGATTTCCCGGGCATAATAGATAATTTCATGTGAAAAATTTTATGTGACTTTTAAGTAGTTCAATTAATTAATAATTAGAACAATTATGGGAGTACCCATTACTATTTTATTTATTCATATATATCATATATATAATGATCAAATAAAACANGCCAAGTGTTTATTTGATTGCCAACAAACCTGCTGTAGTGAATTGTTATAACTTCGTAATATATATATATATTCTCTACTAAAATACATTAATTTAAGAAGTAAATTTAACAGGAAATTCATTGTAATGTCGTTCAATTCAAATTGCAAAAGAACTTTCTACCATTTTAGCTCGTTCATTGTGTGCAGATTTATTAAGAAAAGTTCTGCTCCCAAAGCATATATTAAATTCATAAAATTTGGTTTATTAATAAATGGTTTAACCTTTTAAATAGAAGTACTTTGTGAGAAAGATTTAATTTATTTGTTAAATATTGCTTTATACAAAAAAATATATTTGAAGGTTCACAGTGAAATTGAACTACTGAAAGTTGGCGTTCAACTGTACACTAAATTTTAATGAAGCTCTTATAGGATTCAAGTGATATTTGAAATAGATACTTTTCTTAATTACTTTATAAGTATTGTGACCTTTTATGAATCGTTGAATTGTAGTGAAGAGAAAATAATATCTGAATTTTTCGAACAGGGAAGTGTAAGTGTGCAATGAAATTTCGAAAAACAACATGGCGACAATAGGGCAAGCCTGACCTTTCAAAGCGAATAAACCTTGACTTTATTAGCTTACGAGCCCTATGAACCAAACATATACTACACTACTCTTGCTTCAGGTATAAACACTCCAGAAAACACTGCAAACATGTGTGTTTATAGAGAGGCAGGTGATATGCAATTTTTAAAACATAGAAAATCTTTCGTTAATGTCCTCTCCAGTTACGTACGCGCAAACATTATCTGCGTCTTCACAATATGAACAACGTCTGAAAAAAACAATGAACCTTATTCATGTCATGAGCAGTTTATTTGAGGAAAAAAAAAATCAGTGACTTTGAAAAAATAACTTCGGGATACAATGACGTAAATGAATTTTTTTTTTTGGGGGGGGGGGGATTATCCAATAAAATAGATAACGTAACAGTTGACATCTCTAGTAACACAAAAAAAGTGGCTAATACCTGCAATATTTATTCAAAACAGACTAAAAATAATACTCCTAAAGCAAAAACTTAAAAATGAACATTAGCAAATATGTTATGGTTCAAACTTTAGGTATGTCCATGTATTATAGAAAAATTTTCGCAGTGGTTTTTTAAGTAAAGAAAGCAGTTTTCACGTATGAAAGGATAGTGAAAAAGAATGGTTTGTCATCAGTACTCAGGGCCAGTATTGTATCTGGATTGTGAAGAATGAAAAGTATAGGTCCATTTAGGCTTCCCTTTGGAACGCCCTTTTTCAATAGGTAAAATGTGATCGGAGTAACTGAATGATGCCGGGCCCGAAAGAAACAGTTGGAAAGGTAAGACTAAATATAAGGCTTAAGGATTAGGTATATGTGGTTTGAAAATATGGATTTGAGCTTCGTAAAAAACCATTGTACTACACCCGGTCAAATGGTGACGTTTATGAATATACCCTGATTTATTTATGTACCATCCCAGCACAAACGTCACCCTGAGATGGCTGTACTCCTCTCAACCATGGGAAGACGAGGGGTTTATTAGAAGACAGACGAGGAAGTCATTTTGGAGACTACTGTAGTTAAATGTTTCCTAAGAGGATTCTTTACTGTAGGCTTCTTACCAAGTCTGTTTACCGACACATTGATAGCGTTTCTCACCTGGGAAATCAGTTAGCTCCCCTTTGATGTCATCAGGGAAAGTGGATTGATGGAAATGGCGAATTACAACACAACCATAGCACGCTCCTCTTTGAGTTGGTATGTGTGGTGTTGTGAATTCGTCCCTTTGAAGTAACTTATGATGCTTCTACAGGTGGTAGAGCAATCTGGCATGATTGTGTATCAAACTACCGTACATAGAGGTATCGCCTAGTGCGGACTCTCTCGTCTCGTTTACTGCACATCAAATGTAAGCTTCAAGTTTGAATTTCAGGAAGGTGAAATGTGGTTTGTTTGTACGATTGGTGGTAGTTTATTTCCACCATTTCCTCCCCTGCCAAATTTGAAGAGGCTGAGTTGTGGGTTCCCATTTTCCATGTATTTTGTCGTGTACTGTGTCTTTGGTGGGGAGTTGGGAGTTAACTTCCGCTGACGTCTTGAAGTTTGATGACAGTTTGTTTGATGTATACTCAAATAGACTTCTGTTAGGGAAATTCATGTAGAGAAAACGCTTCCAATTCTTGGTCGAGTCATAAGTGCACTTTCGTACTATCCTTTTCTACATTAACTAGCTATGACTTGTTGGTAATAATAACCATCTATGGTAATGTACTAAATATTTATAGATAAAATAAAATAAAATAATTTTGCCCTTGTGCCTCAAACCGTGGATTTATAGCTCCTGAACCCTCGCTGTAGCTCTGAGTCAGCAACAATCCTTACCTCTTCAGTACTCTGACGTACTGGGTAGGAATAGTCAGGTCAGTCCCTGCCGTCAGAGGCCATCACCAGCTTGCCATTGAACTATAATTCACTGGCTTTGTACGGGTGACATCTTCGTAAAGTACCAAAGCCAAACTCTCTCATGTACTGTCGCAGATCGCAGACATCTTAAATCTGTCTACAACTCCCTTTATAAAGTTGGAAAGACGGAGCGTTATGTCGAGTTATAGATGTAAAACCCCTTGCACCACTAAGTAATTTTATTGGTTAAAAGTTCGAAAAAGTGTAACGGACATTTACTCATAGAGACTTCAACCTCAAACCATTCTTGACCAACTAAATGATCTTTAAATTATTTTCATCTATGCTTTTGTTCTGCTTTTAAAGGCTATCCTCTGAATCGATCTATTTGTGGTAGACTGCAAATTCGATTGGCAATATAGCCAAGTGTTTATTTGATTGCCAACAAACCTGCTGTAGTGAATTGTTATAACTTCGTAATTGTGTTCACTTGGGCCTCAACGGTCTCCAGAAATATCCATAAATTCGTCTTCTGGGCTTGACTGTGTGGAAAATATTTATTTTCCGATATTTCTCACATCCTGTGATGGCATCTTCAGGGCTGAATGGAATATGTATGACATATTCTCCATTCAGCCCTGAAGAATTTTTCACAGGATGTGTCAAATCTTGGAAATTTCGTAATTTTTAATTTATAATAAATAAGCTGTAGATGTTTTTAATATATCATTTTCTAAAACTTATTTTCCATAGGTTTTATAAATATCACACATTAGAGAAGATTTTTCAGTTTGTTCCCTTCCCTCTTCTAATTAACAAGATTTTCTCGTTTTATTCTTTTGGTTGTGCAAACTAGTTATTTACCGAAAGATAAATCAGCTTGGTTTTAGTAACTCATGCGTGAGACACTATAGAATCATTAATTTCCAGCATATATGTTTTTTATGATTTATTATTAAATTGATTTATTTGTGTTCTAAAAAAAAAAAATTTATTATGGCGACTATGGAAAACGCTCTATCGAGCGACGAATTCTCTATCCCTATCCTTGCCAAATTTCTAAGGGTGGTACATAGAATACAGGATATGTCGAGTCCTGGCAGTGAGGGCTTGGATCGCAGCCAATCCCAGCGCCTCCAGAACATTCACCTATGTCCTGAGCCAGGATTTAAGGCAGGACATCCACATCAGCAATGACCTTACATGTCCCCTCATGCTTTTTCCATGGAAATTATCTGTCTATGAGTCCTGGAATAAAAATGACAAAGAGAACTTGTAGTTATAATTGTAACATAAACAAATTAAAATTATTTTCACGGAATCTACCAATTTAATAGAAATGGGTAAACGCTCAAAAGTTTAGGATTTTTCTATATTTAAAGTTGTGCTAATTTTTTTTCAATTTTAATTGTATCCTTAACTGAGTGTTGAGTTGGAGGATACTTAATAGTAATATATCAAAGACAGACATGCTAAGATCACTGTCTGTTTGTCCATTTTGTTCTTTACTTTACCTTGGCTGGAGCAGAGTGAACTGCATATTAATTGGTAGGTGAAGGGTTTTACTATCACAAGTTTCGTTTACTAACTTTCTGGCGCACTATTCCGTTCAAAAACCAATCTTAAGAGCTCAAGAATCTCTCAAAAAAAAAAAATAAATAAAATTCGAGATTCCTAAATTCCGAAAACAGAATCGAAAATACTCTACAAAGAAAGTGAGCTAATTTTAAAATTTAAAATTGTTCTATCAATAAAAACTAGGCCAGTTCACTATTTCCCGCAGCCAAGATATAAGAAAAGAAAAAGTAAATAAACAGACTACTACTTGCTAAGCCCAAGGTCAGTTTATCTTAAAAAGTTCATCGTATATGCATTCTCCTCCCCCCTTATACAACATATTTACATGAATATGACTAAAATTATCATCTTTTAATTTTATAAATATTATTTTTTTGTGGAATTTAGGACACGAACCTGGATGCCCTGTCCTGGTGGGGACAGTTAGATTTTTTATTCTGTTCCCTTGCACTAAAAATTGTTAAAATTATCCTCATGTCTATGTTTATTTTGTAGGTTCGAAAACAGTTGCTATCAAGATCAATGACAATTCCATTAAAACGTATTTTTAATTACGTTGAATAAATAAACTAACGTACAATTTTATTATTAAAGTTATGTCTATAGAACTGACCCCCACTCAACAGCGTTAGAGGGGGGACTGGGCTATGATTTATATCTCTATGTGTGCTTAACTGACTTGGTGTGAGAGTATTGCATAGTAACGAATTTCTCTCAAAGAAATTAATCTATTCAAAATGGTACTATGAAGCGACCTTTGAAACATTTCTTCCACAAACCACAGTTATTAGATAGGAGAGGCTAATAAATACAAAAATACTATACATGGTACTAGTGCATATTTATATATATATACACGGCCCATATTCTGGGCTCGGTAAAGATTTGTGATTTGTAAAAACAAATTACAGAATTCGCAAAATGGTACTTTCGTGAATAGACTTCCTTGCAGAAAATCTACAAAATTTACCAATATCTTTGTCATTATTATATTATTGATAGGGCCATATTCTTTGTTTTTTTAATCTGGGTTCAGAAAAATTTAAGATATACTTCATAAGTCAAATGAAAACACAAATTTGCGTGAGTTAAATCTAGTAGAAATAAACGATACACTACTCGTACACAATGGTAGTAAACTTTGTATCAACAGGATATTGTCATTCATTTGATTCTGACGACTCCAAATGTAATTCTAGTCCGTTGTTGGAAGTTATATAACGGTGGGTTAAAATATAATGTATTGATACGTCTGAAAGAATTGAAGTAGGAAGGAAAAGCTCACATTTACATTATTTATCCCTTTTTATTTTATTTTTTTTAGAATAGAATGACTATTTCTACCTAAGAAAGTTTTTATAAATTTGGGACTGAAATTCCTACTGGGATACAGTGAAGAGGTTAACCATCAATTACATAGTCAAGTGAAAATGGCTTACACTGCCATACCGAGCCTAGACGGGGGGGGGGGACAAATACGCCCACAGCGGTCAAGTAGTAGGGCGGTCTGGACCACTCCGTTGGTATGTTAGCCATCCGCCGGCCTGTAAAGCAAACACGCCAAGCTACAACTCTCCTCCAGATATGTTCACAGCTGGTCTCACAGCCTTGACTTTGGACATGCCGCTACACATGTAACATGGCACTCACGTTACACTCACCCAGCAGAGACTCATCTAGTTCCATGTTCACCAACTAGTATTGCTCCTAACAAAACATATACTTATATATTATTAACAATAATTGTTCATTAGGAATAATAGCGATGGGCGATCCGTGATTTTTAGTTATTTTTAATTTTTTTTTTAATAATTATTTTCTATTGTATA
>KZ808500.1:17463-29979 GCA_000696205.2 Oncopeltus fasciatus | reverse complement strand
CTATTGTATATTTCTCTAGTTCATCAAATTTCAAGAATGTAATAAATAAAAATTTATTAATTTAAAAAAAAATAATGGTTTTAGTCATTAAAACTTAAAGCTTAGCAAACTCATTACAAATAACAAGTAAAACTTACTAGTAGAATAGAAAGAGTATAGCTATTTTATAATTCGGCCTTTTTTTTTATATACTTTAGATAGCAAAGGGAGATTTACAGGAACAGAAATTCGGTTGCGCACTTATCGTTATTGAATGTTCATGCCTCAATTTGTGTTAACAATCATTACATTTAGCAAAACTACGTCTTCCTTCCTGTTTCCTCACATCGGTTAGCTATTCGCGTGTTTTCTTGACGATGCTGATGGTTAGTTGGTGGAGTCTCCGCAACACATTTTCAAGTTATATATATGAGTATATATAAAATTTATGTCATTTGTTTGAAATATTTTTATGAGTGAAATGTTTCCTCAAGCAGCTTCTCGAGATTTTTCGTTCGCTGCCATATTTCCTAGTTTCCCGGTGTGTCCGAGAGTTCAGAGGAAAATAAAAAAATATGGAAAAAAGTTTTTATTGAGCCTATTTAATATTACTAAGTAATTGTAGATTTTGTTTAGTGTGAATCATAATTTATTATAGTTTGCTACAATCATAAGTGCATTTGTTACAATCATAATTGCATTAAGGTATTTGTATATTTTAGTACTGCTACTATTTATGAGTTTTTTTTGTTGTTTTTTTTATAAAGTGCTGTACATTTTTTCAATTAGTGCATATATATATATATTATAGGTCTCTCTTCACTCCTCACAGACGAAGAGCGAGAAGACTCCACAAAAATTTCCCCTTAATTTTTTTTCTGACTGTTCACTATACTCTTTCTTCTTCCTGTTCTTATTCATTATATATATCGTAGCTGCGAGAGTTTCATTTTCATTTTCATGAGCATGTCAGTCTGCATATTTCACTTGCAGAATAAATATTCTAATGGTTCAACCTTTTTGTTGCCCATTTGTAAGTTCTGTATCAATGAGTTGTCTGCCTATGTCGTTTTTTAGTTACTATGCTTCAGTTCATTCGTACTTTACTACTAATCTTCCATTTGCTTTGTTGAGCTTGTTGTGTGTTTTACTGTAGTATTGTGTTCTCTGGGTAGTTTTTCTATAGTTGTTCGTTTGTACCCGTCACTGCGAGTAATTGTTTATATACTCTGTAGTTCTTTGACATAGTTGATGGGTTTCGAAGCACCGTATCATGTGTATTTTTAATATACAATAGTCATTCAACTTAAGGGAATAATGACCCTCTGTGGTTCCAATTTCTGGAAAAGAAAGACCAAATACAACCATCTAACAGTTTTAAACCATTTAAATTAATCTGGAAATCAAAAGAAGTCCATTACTAACGGTGGATGAAGAGTGGAAACGAAAAAATATATTCAGCAATAATCAAGCAAGATTACAAAGAATGAAATATTCAGGTGGTAGTGTTTATAATGTACACGAAGTACTAAAGAGTCTAAAGAAGAAAGGAACTGTGACAGTACATATGCAGGTCAGTAGTGTGCAATTAAAGTAGTGTTTCCGGCTGACGGATCTAGCTGTACCCGTCAGCAATACACATGAAGATAACAGGAAGATGAGAGGGAAGAGATAAATAGCAGCTGCATTGGGCTATGAAGAGTAGAGACATACTGAGATGCATTAGCTCGCTACGCCAGATACTTGCCAGATAGTTGCAAGCTCTAACGGATATCGCGGTACCCGTCAGTAATACACACACAAGAGAACAGGAGTTGAGTAGAGACATACTGAGATGCACTAGATCGCTATGCCAGATACTTGCCAGCTCTAAATGGGGATTGCTCGTGCTGAGCATAGGGAATGTCGGTGGACGACACAAAATAGACTTAGCTGGACGGGAAGGTAAGCGGTTATCGCCACAGAGGTACTGCCGGTACTAGCCGAAGACTCTAGTGGATCAGACATCCCACCCCTCCGGCCACTGCGAATCGAAACAACACCAGTCTGACCTGCTGTGCTTGACGTTGGAGACGAGAAGGCGACTACAGCTGTCAGCCGTGTGTCGGTCAAGGGGGAGTCGAGGGTTGGAGCTGATCGGGTCAGCAGGCTTTAGGGCGGGCTTTGAGCCCTCCACACCTCGACCACCCCACAATTGTGTCCTACTACAATCCCCCACATTGCTTGCAAAGCTACCCCATCTGTCTTTATGCCTGTTTGTGTGTGCATTAGCCAACACAGTTAACGTCTCTGTGTATATTTGTTACACACTTTATATCATTTTTTTTTTTTTTTTAAGTGTATCATCTTAATAGCATTCTTATATTTTTATAACTTTTGTTACTAGAATGAAACTAAGATATAACAGGCTATTATATCCGCTTTATTGAATGAACTTATTGTACTCCCACGTGACATTACCAGTCTAAAACGAACTTGGTCATTAATTGATATTTAATTGTAGCTTCTAGGTTCAAAATTAAAATTGACGGTACTTTCCGTTCCAATTTAAATCAATTTTTTTAATTTATTTATTGCTCCTAGGCTATTGCTTAAAATTTTAAAATTGTATGGACAGTTGCATTCAGAAAACTAATTGAGGCTTCTGAACTGTTGAGTTTTAAATTTACGGTTCTGGTAATCTCTAGCTTTCACTTTTTTAATTTTTCTAGAGAAATCCTAAAATCACTCTTTAATCAATAAATTAACCTCTGTTCAGTTTCATTATTTAGAAATAAATGTAATTACCGCTAAATCGAAAAAATATTTCTTACTTCCACGTACACAAATCCCCACTCCTACTGGGCAAATTTCGCTTAATAGCGAAATTAGCCTATTGTTTTACATTTTAATACTGCACGGCAAATTTCATTAAGAAAAAAGAGCACTACACATACAAGTATTAAAGTACCAAGCTTTTAACCAAAAGAAATCATTTTTGTTGTCAAGTAAGTAGGATCGAATAAAATATCGAATAAATATTCGAAGCATGAGGAAAAATTCAATGGTTACATTCCTAAAGAATTCGCTCAAAAGATCAAATTTTTCAATTTGCTGAACCATTCTTCATAATGGAAGACGGGCATACTGTTGTAGACAACATAATAAAAAGGCCCCAATGCACTTATTAAATAAAAATGAGTCCTGGAGGCAGGTTAACGAGCCTAGAGAAAGAATGCTACTCCCGGATGGAGATAAGAATGAATTGATGCACACTGGGGACGAGCCATTGGAAAGCAAACAGAAGAGAGTCGAGAGGAAACAATCGAGTGCGCTCTTGTCATGGGCGGACTTCGGACAATGGGCTAACAAAGGCTTAATCACCACCGCACTTTCTCCCTGAATCACTGGCATTTGTTAGTGGAAACAATCAGGAAATAAAGTTCTGTGGAAAACATATGTTAAACATGGGAAAACAGGATTAAGGTATGCTAATCAGACTTTCATTCAAGTCAAGTTTTCAACAAACACACACACGCACACACACATATATATATATTGAAAGAAGTATATATATATATATATATAATGAAACACTCGCGGCTGCGATATGCAGCAATCAAGAACTGGTCGGATAGAGAGTGCAGCAACTCCCACAGCCTAGTATCTCTTCACTTCTCACCGACGAAGGGCTAGAGATCCCCGAAAATTTTACTCCTTGTGATATTTTCTTTTTGTGTGTACACTGCACTCTCTATCCGACTTGTTCTTGATTGCTACGTATATATATTATTATGTATGTATATATTACTTTATATGAAATGTATTGTAATAATATATGATTTCTACCTTAAACGTACTTTCAGCAATAATATTAAGTTAAAATTATTCTGTGAAGATTTAGTGAGTGGCAATTTTTTCTCAAAGTACTAAAATAAATTATACAATTCAGTAGAAAATATGATACAAATAATTTATATAGAATGAATTTGACGAAAAGTATCAAGTAGTATGTAATGAGGATATAATTAATTTGATCTGAAGGAGAAATTTTATTAGAATGAAGCATTTAAATTAAAATTTTTTTAAGTTGTAGTGAGAAAAACACAGCCACATGAATATTAAAGTTATATCAATATAAAATATATTAATTTAGCTTTTCAAATGAGTGAAAAAGATTTTTAAATATCTTTGTATGTTGGCAATTTGACCTCCTTTAGTCATTTCTTCTCTAATACCTTACTATCTCTAATGAACTTATCAAATGTTTATAAAGAGAAACATTATATTAATATCAGTCTCATATGTCGCCCAAAAATCACAGGCAATGTGTTTATTGTGCTTACAGCGGATTCCAGATCATTCTTATGTCACATTTTTTAAGTTTTAAGTTTCCCTTAAATACTATCTATAGCTTTTCAATGAAAAACAGAATTGTCATGTTTTTCATTGAGTAGGTAGCCAATAATAGTAGGGATAATATTTAAAATATCAAGTGCGTGCACAAAATGACTTTTCGCTGTAGCGAGCCTAATATTTAATTTAGTTTTGTGAAATTGAACACTGATTTTTTATTTATGAAATAAAACATAAATAAATAAATAATAAATAGCTAACACAAAAAAAGTTCAGATTAACACAGCTAAATTGAACAATTAGAAGTGGGTGATTTACCTGCTTCGCAAATTTTAATTTTATAGTCAATAAGCTATAATTAGTGTTTTTAATAGCTAATTTGGTAAATTACCTTTAAATTAAAAATGAGTTTGTTAAAAAGGTAAATGAAGCTAATTAGAAGTGGGGTATTGCCCGATACATCAAGTGCTAGTAAAAAGCACATACATCGGACCTATAATCATACAGTGATGAAACTGAACATAGATTTGTATATTCATAAAAAGACAATTTTAGGAGTAACACAGAAAAATTGGACTATTATTAGAGTAATTGTTTTATTGCAATTAATTGTTTTTCTGACTGTTTAGACCTCAACGTTCCTCTAAAAATATCATATCTTGCGACAACTCCCTAAAAAAGCAATCATCTTTATAACCTATCTTTAAAATAGCATTCTCCGCACCACATACTTCCCTCTTCTCTGAAAACTCTCCAACATTATCCTCTTTCCTAAAACCAGTAAACCACCGAACCTTCCTTCTTCTTATCGTCTCATCAGCCTCCTCCCCATAATGTCCAAAATGTTCGAAAAGATCCTCTTGCTGAGAACTATACCCATCCTCGACTTCATGAACCTCGTTCCTAACCTCCAATTTGGTTTTAGAAATAAGCACTCCACAATTCAACAAGGTCTCCAAGTAATAGATTGCATCTTCCACGCTCTTGAGTGTAAGGAATATTGCTCCTCTGCATTCCTCGACGTGACTCAAGCCTTCGATAGGGTTTGGCATAGGGGCTTACTCTTTAAACTCAAGTCTATCCTTCCACAACTTTACTACCTAATTATCATGTCCTATCGTTCCGATAGATACTTTTAAGTCCGCCTTGGTCTGGAATATTCTTATCTCTACCCCGTTGAAGCTGGAGTTCCACAGGGTAGCGTCCTTGGTCCTGTTCTTTATACCCTTTTCACTGCCGACATCCCAAAACACACTGACACACTCCTCGCGTCCTATGCAGATGACACAGCCATACTCTTCTGCAACCCGGATCCTTACACTGCCTCAAACGCTGGAACATTTTCCAGTGGTCGAAACGCTGGCGAATACTCCTAAATGAAAATAAATCAGTCAATGTCACATTCACACTTCGCAGAGGTCAATGTCCGCCAGTCCTCCTTAATAACGTTTCTCTTCCCTCCTTTTCGACAATCCGCTACCTTGGGCTCTACCTAGACAGTAAACTAACCTGGAAGACTCACTTACAGACAAAGAGACAAGAACTAAACAGATGCTTTGGACAGCTCTATAGATTACTGAACCACAGTATCCAGATTAACAATAGAAAACCAAACAACTCTTTACAAAACATTAATTGGACCTATCTGAACATATGGCATTGAATTGTGGGCACAGCAAAGCCATCAAACATCAGACGTATCCAGTAGTCCAAAGTCCTTCGCACTCCTCCCTGGGTATCCGATAAAACCATCTATTCTGACCTGCAAGTACCTATTGTTTCCGAGCTCATCCCCTTCAGGTTTGATATGTTCACACAAACCTCCAAGGACATCCAAATCCTCTAGTCCTCTCCTTGGCATCCCACGTTCATCCCGACAACCCTTCCCGACGCCTCAAGAGGAGGTGGCCAAGGGACCTACTCGAGCCATATAAAATATCAAGGGAGTAAATGCACATTTTTCTCCCCCTCTCACCCCCTCCTTGACTTCCTGCTTAGTCTCCTTCTTATCCTAGAACAAGGAGAAGATGGGTGCCGGATAGTCTATCGTGTGTTAACTAAAGCTCCTCTCGGGGAACGGGTTACGTCCCGGGATAGACGAGCAAGGACAATAATGTACCCCATCAAAAATTATAGTGTATGAAATATGTACAGAATAATTTTTTAATAAATAGTTTTATATATATATATGTGTGTGTGTGTGTGTGTATGTNATATATATATAATTTTTTTCCTCAATATATAATGGCAAATCGTTGTATTAAGTGTAAAATGAAAGGCAGAATTTGTTTTAGAAAAAAACAGAAAACAGAAAAATAAGAGGGAAGTAGGATTAAAATGTCAAAAGGGAATTAAAATTGTTTTTCGCTGCAGGAGGCTTAATATTTAGTGCATGGAAAAATACATATCTTTTTATCTAAAGGGTTGAGAATTAGATGGCATGTAATGTTCAAAAAGGAATATTCATCAATTACATCCCTACAATCATTTACGCACTCTAGACTGATTTTTTTATTTAACAATAATGTCAAATTAATTTCATTTTGCCTCGAAGAAAAAATATTAAAGAAATTTTATACTATATACTGTGTACTAACTGTTGACTTGTCTGTCGAGGGATGGCAGTTGACTCGCTATTGACTCCAAGTTTGGATTGTCTTGCAGAGGAGGAGGAAGGTCTTTAGAGAGCTCGTTAGACACACGTCCTTCAGGAGAATGTCATTAGAGGCATAATTAGAAATAAGTTGAGGAGTAAATAGACCCAGGCAGAGTTTCTCAAACTCCCCGGGGGGGATATTGAGGGATATTGAACATTCTCCTGTCTGCCAATACCTCTATAAACAGTTTCAGACTTGCTTCTTCCCCTCCAAGTCCTAATAATGCTCAGTTATGAGTAGCTTACTGCAGAAGCCACGCTCCCTACCACATTGCTATTATCCATCAACAAGAGGGAACAAATGACAAACCTCTCTCGAGCTAATGACGAACTTGAAAAATGAATATATTTGTTGATAATATATCAATAAATGGTGGCTGGGTTATACAGATTTTATGCTCAATTATTTTTCAATATTCCTTAAGGAGCAAATATATTTTCATTAATCAAAATCATAAAACTTTTACTTAGAACTACATATATTTAAATTAATGTTAAGTTCTATGTTAAGGTTATAGAACCAGTGTAATACTTCCAAAAGAAATTCCTTTACTAAATATCTTGAGGGGAAAAAAACTTTCTATAAAGAAGTACCGAAAAGCTCTTTTACATTATAATTACTTTAAGTAGTGTTTATAACTGCGAATACCAGCTTCATTCTTGAGTTGCAAGTGGACACCAAAAAATGGCAATCAGTGTAAAATGAAGAAAAAATAATTGATATGAGTAGAGGTTAATCAGAGATTAAGTCGTAGGAGCTAAAGAATTATCAATGTTTTGTTTACAAATCAATTTTTAATTATTCAGCTTAAAAACTAAAGAGAATAACCTCGTCACATTACCCTTAATGGTCAACTAGTTACCTAAAAAAATTTTTTTAAAAGAAATTCTTCTTATATCTAATTAAAGTCCAAAATTAGTCTAAATCAACAGACAATCATAAGAAAATCTTAGAAGAAAGACAACTGAAGTAGTTAAAAAATAATATTAAACAATATTAATTAAAAATCATATATAATACAATATAAACTTATATTATATAATATTAATAGATTAAGTAAAAATTTTTTGTGAAAGGTAATTCAGTCGTTAAAGAAAACTTGAGTAGTTGAAGGTGAGACAAGGCTCTTAGAGGAAAGTTCAATAAATCTATATTCCAAATATATCCATCTGTAGCTGCGACGACCAGCTTTCAAGATGGCTTAACTGGAGTGAATGCTCCAGCTCATGCCGCACAACTTCAGAATGGAGTACTGAAGGCAAGAAAGAACTCATGGCTAACATGTACAGGAGATTTGGTGCATAAGGCGCAAAACATGCACACAACCAAACAGAACGAGCTATTCACCCTCATTTCTGAGATGAATTTCTAAAGAGGTTCCTTGGCCGTCGAGTCCTATGCTGGAGAAATTAGTCAGGGTTTCGGCCAGGATCAGGAAAATAAAATACTCCAAAATAGTTATTACTGCCTACGTTTCGATTCAACTTTTAATTCATCAGGGCTGAAATAAAATACACACTGTTACACTTACAGAATTATTGATTGGAAGGAACAGAACAGACATGTGGTATACTATGTGACAGGAAAAGATTTACAGATTAAACTAAACAATACAAAGATGAAACAATATTAGTTGTAAATGTCTATGTTATGTATTAAAAAAAACTTTATATGTACCGATGGTGATGTCTGGAAAGATTTCAGAGGGAGGTTTATGATCACATCTCAGAGTGCAGAACTAAACTGAGAGACAATAGGTGAAAAGGAGTTGGAGGGGGTTTGTCGGTACACTTTAAAGACAGGTAACAATGGTCGGGTTAATGCTTTCAAAGGAAAGTTGGGAGGGCAGACACTTGGGATTATTTACCTGAATTTTTCCGTTTAATTATACGGAAAATATTACAATAAGCTGAGGAAATGTCTTTGTCCTGCCTATCATTAATAGCGGTAGGATTGAGATTGACGTGCACACATTTCGAAATCAGCCATTTCTTGAGAAAAGGAAATTATTTTCCTGATCCTGGCCGAAATCCTGACTAATTTCTCCAGCAGTCATTATTCAATGTAAAATGAAAGATCGATTTCAATATTGGGTAAATAGTAATATCTAAAATGTCAAGACAATAATAATTTGTTTATTGGTAAAATATATATTAAATAAGTTTGGGAATTATAGGAAAAAGAATAATCAAACAAAATATGCATTAATCAAAATATTAAAACATTACATAGTCTACACTTTCTGAGTGGGGTAGCAACTCCTTATCTAAAACCACTGGGCCTGAAGCACTTCCGTTGGTTACTGCATCTGCACATGAAATCTTAAGCCTTTTTAGTTAAGGCTGTATTTCCAGTGTTTCTAGTTTACTAATCAACCATTCAATCAATGTTCTTGATAAATTTTCAAGTCTTGTTGCTACAATGCAAAACGATACGTAACTTACCACAAAACACCTTCTAGAGAGTATCCATTCCAGCATAAGAACATATTTTCGACGCTAATCCTATAATTTATAAGTACATACTTAAACTTTGGCAATTTACGCTATGTTTTTTATTTGACGTGCCTTTCAACCATTAGCATCATGGAGATCCTTCGGGTAACCATCCTGTACTAAGCAGGTAAATCTGTTGGTAAGCTCTTCTTCTTGATGAAAGCTTACCCTGTGGGGACTCGTACCTAAAAGCGGAAGAATTGAGAGATTCGAACGGATGATCTCCTGAGCTACCATGGCGACCCTGATTGTTGGGCCAATCTCTTCAAGTTTGCTCAGAACCATTATTGTTTAGAATAGGGTGGCCAATTGTAGAACTCTCATCTTTTACCTCTAGTGGTTGAATTGAAGTTTAACCAGCAAAATCCTTCCCTCACTCATAACGAGTAATGGAGGATACCAAATGTGGTAATCTGTTCAAGTCCATAGAGCTTCAAAATACCATAGAACTAGAACATGTTTTCTGATTTTTTTTTTTTTTTTGCATAATTAAACTTTATCTCTTAAGTTTCATTGTGAGAATATTTAACAAAGTTGAAAAATGTATATTAAGTTTTATAATATATTATATATCATTGAAAAATAAATAACCTAAAACCCTGTGAAAGTTGTGAATTTTAGTGTTTATTGCAGTCAAAGTGAGAGGTCGGAGAGAAGTGAGGAGGGAATATAGTGACGCTCTTTTCGAGGGCTACCACTCACATTAATATTTTTAAGTGCCAAATAAATCAGACAGGCAGACAGACAAAAGGAGTGGCCGGGAGTCAAATCGTAGCTGCCAGAGGCTTTTCACAGGCACTAACTTAGAGCCTTTAGTGGCCAGCCTTGACCTCAGCTCTTGCACAACAAAGGGCTGGGTCATGCGCAAAAATAGTGGAAGGCTAACTGCCTAGTTGTTCACACTGAGATATGGGTGGTGTTATGGGTGGGCCTGGTGTGTGTCAAATATTTCGCAAAATTCCTACAGGGTGGTAACATAATCTGCTTTATTTAAGGTTTGGTGGACTTTCCTTATATCTTCTTGCATTTCTCACCACTCACTTTATAATAAGTTCATCACTATCCATGCTGTCAGATCCAGTTCGATATTTAGTCATTTATAAAAGTCAAGAATGGCGTTTTTATTTGCATTTGTGTTACGACACGTACTTTTACAAATTGATTTATTAATAAATTAAATATCAATAATATATTGTTGTATAAGCATACATGAGAACCTAAAACCTGCACTCCCATTCAGCATTAAGCAGACATGTTGCACTTGAGAAATTCATGTGCAAGCATTAGCTTTAACGCCTTGATATTTTCCGGGATATTGAATTTTCATAAACTTCCGTTCCCTTCAACAAAGTGTTTTTTATTTATGAAGCAACAATAGAGATAAGGTTATAACTAATTAAATAAAACTAAAGCTAAATACTTTTAGTTTATATACCATAAACAGAAATTATATAGGTGAAACTATTTCAGAGCAATTTTTGCTCTTAATCCAAAATTTATTTCTCAAACTTCGAAAAATCAAGTACATTTGAAATAATGCATATTTTCTAACAAAAAACGTCATCTCTCTCTACAATGGCCGCTGTTGTACTATCACAACTTATACTAAGAGAAATAAAATTGATATCAACACTTTTGTAAAGTTAAAAAATTCAGAGGTCGATAAACTATAGTAATTAGAAATAATATGAATTTTTAATTTAAAACTATAGATTTTTTTAAGATTGATTTCATCAAAAATACAATATAATAACCCCAAGAGAACAGGTACAAAATTTATTTCAAATATTATTAAAATCAGCACTCTAATTCTTTATATACAGTTCTTATAATTTATAACTAAAATATTGCTTTTAACCTCCTATATTAAATACACAACCAATTTAGCTTCTATGTGTTTTTGAAAATGAAAAACCAAGGGAATTAGATTAAGAATTGAGTGTTTCAAAATGACTTAATAGACTAATTTTAATATTACCAGATTACCTCTTAAATCTACTATAAAATTAACTAAAATGTCGTATAAAATAATGCCACAACACCTAATATTACAAAAAATATACAAGAAGTATTTAGTCAGTTGACATATACATGAGCAAACTCTATGATCAACACTCCGACTTTGTTTTACTAAAATGTATGGAATAAATGGGAAGATGAGCAAAGCACAACATTATCCACTTGTTTGGTGCATGTACTTAAGCGGACTCAAGTCTGGCCAGTGATCGAGCGTCATCTCTGGGAAACTCAAGTACCCGTGGCCCTTGAGGTCTAGTCGAAATTGAGTTAGTTCTCTCCCGGCGAACTTTGCTGTGTCTTCCAAATAACTTCTCAGAGATGGATGTGTAGGGACAAGTTCTGGTTTCATCCTGCTACTGTGTGTTCGCTCCTTCCAGGGTACCCCCTGCTTAATGTCTTCTGCAATACAATCTCCTTCTTGTACTCTCCTACTCATTAACTTCTCTACTAATAGTGGAGTCCCATATATCTCATGAGATATGACTCCAAAAGTACTTATGAGTTTATGCATATAAAAGACATACAAACTTTGTGGACTTAGCTTGACCTAAATTATTATAAAGTTAGTAAGGGCGATTTTTTTTTTCAACTTATATTTATGTTAGCAAAAAAATATTTTGAAATCATTCTAAAAAAAATTAAAAAATGACATTCGCAAAAGAATAGAAGGTAGCCAAAGACACCACCCTCAAATTAATTACAAACTATGTTCTAAAAAAATCAGAAGGAGTCGACGGGGAGGATAGTAGGGTTTGGAGTTCTGGAAAAGGTTGGAGCGAAAAGAAATTAGGAATTGAACGAAATGAGTATTAAAATCGTGGTGAAGGTGAAATTGGATACGTAATAGGGGGCATATGCGAAAATTCAGATGGTTTTGGATTCAAAGGATTAGATTTGTTGGATGATGGAAGGATAGTTGAGTAAATATACTAAGTACCAAGTCTGAAACCATTATTGAAGCGGAAGAAACATTGCAATTCATATTAGAAGATAAATATTACATTAAATAATATAAATTAAATATTATATTA
>KZ808499.1:169389-184405 GCA_000696205.2 Oncopeltus fasciatus | reverse complement strand
AAAAAAAAAAATTTTTTTTTTTACTTTATTTTATATAAACTGCTAGTGTATAAAAATTTATTCATGGAAAACTTATTTTTATTCCTCTTTGCCCAATTGAAAATAATTGTTTCTTGTTAAAATTATATAATTATAAAGAAGTGTATGTTATAAGAATCATTTAATAATCAGAGTATGATTGACATTATCATGAAGCTTACTGTTATTATTAGTTTTAAAGCAAAATATTTTATTTTTTTGAATTTCTTTAAAAATTTTGTCTATTATATGCCCATTTCATTGGGTTTATTTTGAGTGACCTTACTAACAAACCCATGGCATTAAGTAAACTATAACTTAAAAGTGGTTTACCCATTTTGTTTATCTGCTGTTTTGTATTAAATTCTTGCATTAATTTATATGTTTATGCATGCCATAGTAGATGTGGATTAGATTCTTGTAAGTAATTACCTCAAAATAGAGCCAGCAAAAAAGCAAGATACTCAATCAGTAGCCTAGATGCTGCTTCTCTCTGTTAAATGTTAGAAATCGTTAAGTCTTAGCAGTCACAGCCTCTGTTGCATCTAGCGAATCTGCCCTAGCCAACCATCCTTTTCATGGGTGACCTTATTTGTTTTTTGGAATTTGCTCCTCAGTGAGCCTAGCAATTTGTTTAAATTGTCTTTACCTGTGGCTCACAAAAAAGCAAATTCTTTCGTTTGTCCTTTTCTTTGTCTATCTAAAATCTTCTGTTCGAAGGATCAGTGATCCAGGTTTGTATGCCCTATATCTTGTCTTTCAGAATTAGAAGTTTTGTAAAGGATGTTTTTAGTCTTTCTATTCACTTATTTGTTGGATTAATGTTTGAATTCAAAATATAAATGGCTTTCGTGAATATTCTCTTTTTTGTCCATATTTACATCATTTTTTTAAGTTTGAGACCTTGGATCCAAGTTATGAGAACTTAACGCTATAGGATGAAACTAACAGCCACTATATACCTAAATGAATTCAACTATTCAATATATTTCATCTTATCTTGGTTTATCATAAGTTAGTTTTTCTGCTACCTCTTCCTTTGAAGGAAATGACTGTTCACTTGTAATGATCATCGAACTACATTTGTGCAAGAAGAGTTGCATTGACTTATTGATAATAGTCTCTTTGAACTATTGAGTCCATAATTGCATTTCTAAGGTAAGATTGAATGCATGAAAAGTAAATTATCCTCTTGAATATTACATTACATTACATGCAGTATATTACATTTGGAAGATGACAAGATCATCTTAGTTTGATCTAAACATTTTAGTTATCTGCAATACATTCAAGAACTCATGATTTTTGATGCACTCTAGAGTGCTCTTTATTACTAATAATCAAGGGTTGTCTTGAAGTCCAGTTGTTAATTTCCTTTTTTAGAAATCACACTGAAATGTAAGTTTACAATTCCTCTTTGCAAATGTCAAGAGCCATTAAAACCAAGGTATTCCAACTTATTCAGGTAAAAGGATCTCATTTTTCACCGTTCTTATTGATGAAAAACCAACAAATACTCTACACATCTCAGGAACAACCTCTTTTGTACGTTAGTCATATTACTTTGTACAACTTATCCCTAATCTCATCACTGCCATACTATTTCAGTTCAGCATGATATTTCATCCATTTCTGAAGCTATAATTCCATTATTTCAATTGTTTATTCTTTTTCAGAAAGAATATCATTTTCATAAGTCTTCTAAGTACCCTGCCCATCACTTGCTTATCTCATTTCTGCCCTCTAAAAGATTTCCTTCCTTGAATTATAAATATTATGCAAGGTTTATGTTTTATTGAATTTTCTTAAATTTTTGCTTTTACTCTGTCTTAAGGTCTTCTTGTCTCCAGTTTCTAAATAACACAGCAGTCAATCTTATGTGAAATTTTGAATCATACTTTACAGGTTTCTTTGCCTTCATTCATTCTTTGTCATATTCATAGATATCTAGGGTCTATATATATATACATACATACATTAACTGGCGGTGGGGGTTTATCTTATTCGATAGGTGGGAATTGGAAGAGTCACTTCTAAATTGAAAATAATTCAGCCATTTGAGATTTTTTCCTAGATTATTTGACGTTTCAAGCCTCTTTCTCTATAATTTGACTCGTCTTCAGGTTCAACTAAAGTAATAATATCACAACGATATTTTTATAACTCAATTGTACTTCTCATTTGAAGTATAAAATACAAATATTAATAGATATTGATGTAATTAATGAAATAATAAATTATATAGTTATTATTAACTCTGTATGATAGTTGAAAATTGATTATTAATTTTAAAATATTCTGGTAATGTTAAGTATGATGTAGTTGTAATGCACCCATATATATAAATTATATAAATGATAATGTTATTTAATGTAAAGTTTTTTCCGGGTTGGACCGTGTAAAGTTTTTGATAGTTGCCGAGCTTTCGCACATCCTGTGATGGCTTCTTCAGGGCTGAATAGAGNAAGTTGTTCACGTAGGCTTCCACAGTCATCAGATGTATGTAAAGTTTTTTCCGGGTTGGACCGTGTAAAGTTTTTGATGGTTGCCGAGCTTTCGCACATCCTGTGATGGCTTCTTCAGGGCTGAATAGAGAAATCACAGGATTCATTCTCTATTCAGCCCTGAAGAAGCCATCACAGGATGTGCGAAAGCTCGGCAACTATCAAAAACTTTACACGGTCCAACCCGGAAAAACTTTACATACATCTGATGACTGTGGAAGCCTACGTGAACAATGTTATTTAAGTTGAACCTGTTGATTTTGCCAGGAAAAATAAAAAAAAAAATCAAATGTCAAATAACATAGGAAAAATATACTAACTGGTAAAAAAATTCAAATGGCAGAATTATGTTAAAAGTGTTTCTGAAATGAATATGTAATTTTTTGCTTAACTCTAAATTTTAAAAGAGATCACTTTCTAAATTAATCCCTCAAAATTCACTTATGAAATTTTTTCTGGCCTATCAATAAAAACTAGTCAATCCCTATTCATAAATTGTATCAGTTTCTAGGAAATTTTAATTTAATGATTTCTCTCTTTTCTGTTCAACAGTCTCAAAAATAAAACATAGATATTCAAATGTAGAGTTTTTGGGGTTCAAGGTTGATCCAAAAAATATAATTTAAAAAATGTGTATTTTTTATTATCTAACGTTTCATCCTCAGTCATAAACATGTGATCCATGTGGCATGACATCCCCTCTTGCCTTCATGATAGCCCTGAAGATGGCTTACAATGTAATAATAATAATGCAGATAATAAAAAATACACATTTTTTAAATTGTATTTTTTTAATCAACCTTCACAGAACTTCCCCAAAAAAATTTACTAATAAAACATACACATGTTATGACTATATTTTTATCCCCTTTATTTTCCTGTTTTTTATTGTATGCTTATCAGATTTAGAAAAAAATAAAATGTTTCAGGTTGTAAAATGTGCCATAAAGTTAGAATTAGTTGGAGATTCTTATACAGAATTAAGAGGTGAAATAGGTGGACCACCTGATACTCCATATGAAGGTGGTAAATTTAGTTTAGAAATAAATATTCCTGAATCTTATCCATTTAATCCTCCTAAGGTAAATATATTTAACATTATAATATTTTCTATAGCTTTAAATTTAAATTATTCTTCTAGTCATCATAATGTGAAGCATAAGATCACCAAGTTGTACCAGATAACATTTTGTCTTTCATACCTGTTTTTTTTATGGTTCTATTTCAAGATGGAAAGTACACCGGCCCGGATAGCAGGAGATCCAGGTTCGATTCCTGGCTGGGACAGATAGTTTTTTATTTTCTATTCCCTCTCAATAATTGTTTGAAATTTTCGTGGGATAAAATACCACAACTAAATTAAATATTTATAAAGTTCTATTTCAAGATAGGAAAATCTCATTGAGGATTAAGAAAATTTTTGTAATTGGAATTTTTAAAAAAATTACTTTTCTCTGAGTTTCATGGATATATTAAGAATAATTTTGATAACTTGTTAATAGGATCAAAATGGTTCAAATTAAACCCTAATAGTTTAAATATGCTGATGTTAAAGAACTTAAAAAAATATATTTTCACAACTTTAGATTAAAGCTAAATCAAGACTTAGTATTTTCCCAAGTGAATGAGACCCTACAAATATTTTGAAAAAATATGATGAATACTCTAATGTGCATCTTCTTTTCTTCTTAGAGAAGTGAAGATTTATTCAATACGATTCTTTTAAATTATTTAATTTTAGTAATTTAAATGTTTTCTTATTCCTAAAAATAAAAGTATGAAGTAGATTAGTTACTTGTTTTTATTTTTGTCAGGTAAGAACATTTGTTGCTTTACTTTTATGTTTTATTTAAGTGGCCAGTAAAGGACATTTTTCCAGTTCATAAGCTATTAATTTCAGTTATTTCTTTCCGAGTATTTTTGTTCTTTATTTCATAAATTTTCACTCCTGAATGTAAGAGAATGAACTAGGCTTGTTACATGTTTATATTTTCCCCGATCAGACTGGTAATCTAATCAAGCTTTAATGAAACACTTTTTTTTTTTTGTTTTTAAAGTAATTAATTAATAGGCTAAATTCATTTTTTTTTTTTTTTTTTTTTTACTTAGTAATACAATTTCACCGGTTAACATATCTAGTAACTCATGAAGAAAAAACTTTTTATTGTATTTCTAGACTATAGTATAATTCTGTTCCAGAGAAACAATGACATACAAAATATTAGTAGAATGTGTTAGGCTCTTAATAAAATCCAACAAAACCCTAAATCACTGTATGAAGTGTTAGTTATTTGAAATTAAAAAAAAAAAAAAAATCATTGATAATATTGTAAATTAAATGAAATATACTCCTTTTTAATGTATTATTCAAATTACGTTGCTGTAATGAAGTACAAAAAAAAATTAGAAATCTCCCATTGTTATTAGTGAAATCTAATTAGCCTTAAAACAAGAGGAAACTGTTTTCCAAATTGAATTACTCCTATTCAGTAGTTTTGAAGTTAACATAGGGTGTTGACTTACTAGTGAAGATATGGTTGAAACCAATAGCAGATCTATATTTTTTTAATCATTTATGCATAATGTAGATTTTCTTCAAGTTAAATTGGACAAAACAAATAATAATTATTTTTATTGAAATTAACCATTCTTCATAAATGTATTGAATTAGATAGATATTTCTTTATCCCATAAATCCTATAGAGGATTGTGGATTCATCAATACTTGCTACCATTATTACAGTTTATTCATTTCTGCGCAATATTCTATCTACTCAGTAAAAGTAGTTATATTTAGACTCGTTTTATATATTTAAAACAAAAAAAAAATCTAATAAAAACCTCAAAAATTATATCAAATTATTGTAGCTTTATCACACTACTGATAACTTCTGAGTTTCCTTACCCTTGCATGTAAGTTTGTCGTCAATGTGTTCCACTCTTTATCCACAAAAGTGATGAATGATACACTAGCTGTATAATTTCAGTGCCGTTACAAATAACTATGAAATCTGAAAGTAATTTTTTTTTTTTGGATGTATTTAGTTATCTGAAGTATAGACAGAGAGATTATAGTAAGAATATTTAGTTCTTTAAAGCACCTTCTGAAGCCTACCAATTTTCAATTGTACTAATTTTGGTGAGTAGCTCTTTATTTTATTTTAAATATGTCATCAACCCAGAGTACATTTCTCCACATTTAATTACAATGAAGAATTTGAATATCCCAAAAAGCATGGTAAGCAGGTCTGGTTTGCTCAGTATTATTTTAATTTTTTTAGAATGCAACATACTGTTTCAACTTCTGTTTTAAACATGTATAAATGGGTTTTCCAATTATTATTGTTATTTTTCTAATAATGATTTAGGGCTGTTATTTTGCAAAGGAAGCTTTTCGAAAGCTTTAAAGTGCCCCAGGAACCTATTAAATCCTCACCGTATTATTTTACAAATCAATTTTAAAAATTTTATATTACTTATGCTGATTTACATTTTTTCCAGGTTCGATATATAACTAAAATTTGGCACCCTAACATATCTTCAGCAACTGGTGCTATCTGCTTAGATATTTTAAAAGACCAATGGTATCTATGGCACTCCATATCTTTTTATTACGGCTCTTACTTTGAGATGAATGACTATTGATTTTATAGGGCTGCTGCAATGACACTAAGGACAGTATTGCTTTCATTGCAAGCCCTCATGGCATCACCTGAACCCGATGACCCTCAAGATGCGGTTGTAGCAGAACAGTACAAAAAAAATCTAGAAATGTTCAAACTTACAGCGAAACATTGGACATCCGTTTATGCTGGTGGTAATTTTTTTCTCATCATTTTATTTGACTTGGTTATTCTAAAGCATATAATAATAATAAAATAGAAATCTAAAATACACACACACACACTTGCTTGAATTAAATGTTTTAATAACCACAAATTCATTTTTCGTATTTTTTTATTCAATTCTTTATTTGCACATTGGTATTTTAATTATATATTCTATTTAAAATACTTAAATTTGTAATAAATATATAAGTCTAGTAAAAATGAATCATAAATTAGTGATTAATTGAAGAAAAAATGTGATGCATTTAAGAGACTCAGCAGCTGCCTGAAGATCTTTTAATAATTAGGGATTTATAAAAATAGCAGCCACAATCGGCAATTTCTATCCGACAACTTTCTATCTGATCGATAGGTCGACAACTTTTTCAGTATCGATACATCCATATAAAACTTATCCTTATTTTATTATCATGTATAATAAGGAGCTTTATTTGTTCAATTTTTCATTTACTTGCAAGTTTTGTCATAATATGATAAAAATATTTTCTGGTTACTCAATCCAAGAATGGAAAAATAATTATTTCAAGATATATTCATTATATAAAATCAAATGGTAATAGAATAGATGGTTTCAACAGAATGAAAAAATAGATAACCATAGAAAATATTTATTACCTGTAATTTAAACCTTGTGGAAAACTTAAAACCTTCTAGAATCTGTAGCTAAAAATGATTCAATGTCTCAGAATGTTTGGCGGTCTAATACACACAGAATGGGTTAACCACCCATTAGGTATCATTCACAAAATTTCTGGTTCTATGATGGACTGAGTGAACTGCCAACTTAATAAGTATCAGGCAGTGCCATGAGAGAGGAAATTAAATCATTGAGTGGAAAATTAGTTGGAATTACCTGCAGGAAGAAAGAGTGCAGGTTGTAAATGGGTGTTTAAATTAATAAGAACTGAAAAGGGGAATTAAGTCATATATCCCATTTAGTAACTAAAGGTTCTTAGCACCCAGACGTTCCACTGAGAAGTCATAGCTCACGAGCACCCTTTCTAGAGCTTTGCATCTTTTGTCTTATTTTATTTGATTTGTTGTTGAAAATATTTTTGCCTGTCATTAAATTATAAGGAAGGGATTTATTTGGCTATTTTCCTAGTTATTATTTCTCATTACTTTTATTTTTTATATGATAAAAATGGTATTTTTTTAATAGGTCCTGGTGTAATTGAAGATTTCCAGAAAAAAGTTCAACGACTAATTGACATGGGAATTGATATGGACCGAGCATGCAGTGCACTTGCCACTTATGATTGGGACTTAGAAAGAGCCACAGAGTTACTGTTTAGTTAATTCTATAAATGAGATTGATCAACAATAAACCCAATATGTAGACTGTGTTCTTTTTTTTAATATATATATAAATTGTTTTTATTGGACATGTCTTGTACAGGTTGAATTTTATTACAATTATTTTCAGAATATTAAATGAACACTACCATAAATTGAAAAAATATATAGAATTCAATTTTTTTTAAATTAAATTTTCATGATATACATTGTTGAATGATCAGATGAATTTATTTTGGTCTATATCTAGTAAGAACTTTTGAGTTTTGCTCCACTATGAATTTTCAGAAAATTTTGTGCATTTAAAAAATAATTAGGTTATCACAGTGAATACAGTTAGCTGTAAGTTTTATGGTAAGATTCTTTTGCTGATGGCTCAGTTTTGTAAAGATGAATTGCCTATGGAATAAAAATTTAATTTCTTGTAGATGTGTGAAAGATTATTTTGCTTATTCCCAAAATTCAAGTATCTTTACGAATTTTGTATACTACGATTGATCCACAGTACATTTGGAAGGTATTTAAGAAGTTATGCTAGGTCCCTCTCTTTTGAAATTACGGAAACCAAATTTAATAGATAAGCTGTTGCTTGAGTTCATTAATGGGTTGTATGGGTCAAGAAGGAAGTGGGTTTTGAGATTAACCAAATTAAGCAATTGGTCAATAAAAGCATGGGAACTAGAGGGAACTAAATCATAAAGAGGAATTTGGAAGGGATTGATAAATTAAGCTAGGTCTCTCATGCTGCTATTATGTGGTAGAAGTTGCCTAAAAAGTATTAATGAAAATCATCAAAATGGGCTTGTAACAGGACAGGTATTATGGGCTTTATATATGGGAAATTAAAAAGAGTTGAAGGAGTGGGTTAACCTGTTTCATGTAAAGCAGTACAAGATGGTAGTGGGTCTGGTGTTATTATATTCCACTGAGATTAGCTAAATTAAGTGGTGATTTATAAAGATAACAGATTATAGATAACTAATAACAAGTAATATAGATTACTAATAACAGGAGGACTAATAAATTTACCTATACTATTAAAAGCAATATTACTTATATCAATAAGGAAGATGAAAGTAATGATGATAATAATTTAATAAAAAAACCTTAATGCTTATAATACTAATAGCTTTTATTATAAAAATATTACTAGACACCTTCTTAGTAAAGAAAAGAAGAAAAAAAGAGGTAAATTATACACGTTTACATGAAGTAGAAATTAATAATACTTGATGTATATAATCACATAGGAAGATAGAGGTATTGATACCACAGGAGCTAGCGAACACTTCCTCAGGTCAGAGGTGCTCTCTTGCATAAAGATGCTCCAATCCAATTAACGATGGCTGCCTGGGATTCCTCAAGCCTTACTATGACACCCCTTATTTCAATTGATCTGACAAGGCGACGCTCTGGAAGGTTTATCATCTAGTTAGAATATTGTTCTCTGGAATGCACATACCTCGGAAAGAATTTGCTCTGTGGTGACTTTTGTAATGATAAACTAACTTTTAAAAAAAAAGTTTTTACTCTTTAGAATTCATATTATTCCCCTCACTTACTCATTCTCAAATACATCTTTTACCAATTAGCAAACCTGTGTTGAGTTTCATAGCTCTAAACTGAATATGCCAATTGCTTGCCAAAGCAAAAAAAAAACTTTGTATGCTCAATTAGGTCTCACTAATTGTGATACTCCATTAAAAAAAAAAAAAAAAAAAAAAAAAAAAAAAAAAAAAAAAAAAAAAAACCGTTTTTGGTATTAACCAACACTTAAAAGAATAGCCTAAGTTGGTTCATGACTTGAGGTCAAGTATGGAATGTTGGCTCCATCTTTTATAGGATCTATATAACTGTTACGAAATGCCTTGGGCAGCTGGTGCTTGGGATTCTGGGATACCGCTATATGCCCCCCTCTCAAATATTCTAAATTCTCTGAGAATTTGGTAGTATCCAAGGGTCGAAATTTTTGAGTGGCCTATTGGAAATAAGTATGAAATCCTTTGTTAGAGTTGAGGTCAGAGGAGAACTTGCAGTATTTGGGCATTTAATTATTATACATGTAAACAGTATATTATATAAATTAAATATGAGTAAGTAAGCTACTGTACAGAAAGGGAGGATATGTAGCTGTATCACCCAAAAAAAACTGTAAGTGTGTAAAGTACTTCAAATTCTGCCATAAGTTACATTCAGTTGACTGCCTACATCTGCAATTTACCTAAATATAAACCAAGCCATCTCTGTAACATTGTTTTTGGCTCTCAGATGCTCCGCCAGTCATTATGCCCATGTAGCCCTTTGCAATAAAATTACTTTTTATTAGCCGAATTAGTGTTAATTATATTCAAAAGGAGAGTTTGTTGACCGTAGATATTATTCTCAGTCATGGAAATGTGAACTTAGGGACAGGACGTCCTCTCTCATCTTCATGATAGCCCTGAAGATGGCTTGCAATGTAAGCCGAAACATTGGCAGATAATCCTTTATTAAAAAAATACATTTTTTAAATTTGTGTTTTTTGGATCTACCTTGACCGAACCCCAACTAAAATCATCTAAGAGTGTTAATTATATTGAACTAGCACTTTAGGGCAGGGATGAAAGCAAAATTTCTTCTTGTATATCTATCTAACTTACACACAGTATGAACTTATTCCATTTTACAAAGATCTTTGGAATTTTATCCTTAACTGTCGGGAACTTATTAATATTTTAAGTTTATGAAAAGATCAATTTCTTGAGTTGGAACACTAACATTTTTGGCTTCACAAAAAAAAAAAAAAAAATCACAAGGGATCTTCTTGTTGCCATTTGTAATGTCTTTAAAACAAAAACACTATGCATCAAAGGTTTATTACTCTTAAAAATAATCACCTAAAAAAAGTATAACCAAAAGAGATCTCTCCACCTGTGTATGATTGTCCCTGTAGGTAATCTCATTGTTCTCTTACACTCTGATCTATACATTCCAATCGATAGCCAATATACCACAATTATTATGTCTTATTTTATTATAAAAAAATGTCTAAAAATATATGACGAAGATCTCCAAAACACACCAGGCCTTATTAAAAGATCTCACTCAACACTTATCTAACTACTAAACACAATTCAATTAGAACAAAGACATGCAAATAGAGCCAAGTTTTAAGACATTCATTATTCCTGAAATTAACACTTGTGGAAATTACTTTCGGCATATTCAAAAAATCTTATATTCGCAATGTACAAGATGCCTTAGTCCCTGAAGAATTTGCTTATATGAAAAATAGAAATTGTTCACAAATTAGTAAAAGACAAACTGGACTCCAAAAAATCAAAAAGATATAATCAGGGAAACAACCTTATAGTTTATATATTACAGGCAAAACCAAATTTTCAAAAATTTCTTTTCACATGGAGTAAAAACCAAAATACTTTGAAACTACAAATACAGGCAATGATCTTGACTATGTGATCACAAATAGCCCAGGGAAAATTTTAAAAATTCATCCAAACAGAATGAAACGTCCCAGAAAGACCATAAAAACTTCATCTGTTACAAGTCACTCCATTACTGCACTATGGTTAATCCTAGCACCAGTGATGCCATATCAACAGACAGACCTTAGTTAATTACCAGGTATAACCCCACTAAAATTCAAGACTCTTACTTTATTGCAGACTATTATACTGATATACACAGTGTAAATTTAGACCCATTGCACCCTGCACTAAATTCAATACATAAGTCATTTTACCATATGCCACACAACACATAAAATACCAAGCAGATATAGTACAATAAGGTATCTTTTAAAAGATACAAAATTAAAGTTTGAATATTTATATTATGGATTATCCTCTTGTCCTGACCATGTTAAAAAAATGTTTGAACATGGTCAAGACTGGAAGAAAAATCTATTCATTTTTCTGGGTACTGTGGAAGCCTAAGTGAACATTTCTTGTATTAATAAGATCTAATTAATAAGCCATTATCCCATCAACAAACGACTGGTTGACAAATTCTACAAAGATGATCAAATTTTACATGAGAACAATGTCAAAATATAGAATTACTTCCAACTCATAGCCAATTTTCAATTAAATTACTTCACAAAAACACTTTAGTTTGATAAACTCATCTTGTTAGATAATTAAATTAACAATATTAGCTCAAGTGTAAAATAAATAAAAAATAAATCATTCGGGATACTCAGCTAAAGTTTATATCTACTCTTACTAAAGTATATAAATAGAAATGACCTTAAATAGTAATCATCTATCATATTTTGTTTAACATATTCCTCTGTCCTCTCCTTCCTTTGAAACTATTTCCTATTATCATATCCTATCATAAAAGATGCAAATTTTTCATAAAGTTAAATAATTCCTCTGTTTGCCCTTCCCCTTCATTTATTTATTACAATTTATTCTTGCTTGAAATAGTTTCACTCAATCTGCTTGAGCTTTACTGAGACTAGTTATAACCATTGAGAGGAATAAGAGTACTAAACCACGTTTAGAAATCAATTTTTAAGTATAAATTGTTGAACTCAGAAATATTGTAGAAAAACTGCACAACTATTTACTTGAGAATCTTTTTTCTTAAAAACTCATGACCCATATCATGATGATAATTGTAGTAATGTAATCCCGCATTTCATTAAATTATTCTAGAGCTAGAAAAAAAAAAGTCTCTAGGCTGAGGTAGAGAGTTTTTTTTTTTTTTTTTCTAGCTCCCTGTACTATTCAAAATAATGAAATGTGGGATTACTTTACCACAATTATCATCATGATTTGATGTTAGATAGCCCTTTGTCAAACGAGAGTCTAATAAATAGCTAGCAATTTTAGATCCGCCGAGTACAAGACGGAGAAAACATGATTCGTCAGACTGGGAGTAAAGTGAAATGCGGGGAACTAGAAATTATTCTCATCTCCCTCGGTGGTGTAGTTGGTTAACGCACCCGTCCGGACAGTGGAGGACCCGGGTCGGTCCCCGGCTAAGGGAAGATTTTTCCAACTTCCTGAACGATTCAAATTAAAACTATAACAGGTTGCTATGTGTGTTGCTAACTGTGACATTCAGTGTGATATGCTAGAACTGACAGACGAGAGCCGAAAACAAGAATAACTGACTTCAAGGCCGAAAATAAAAACTTCAGCTTAATTGCAGCCCCAAATTTATGCTTCCTTGTTTTCTTTATTCTCTCATATTATTCTCTTCTATTCTTTCCTGGTTTACTCCAATAAGTAAGTTATACCATCTGAAAATTCCTATATATATGTCAGTCATTTCTGTTTTGTTTAAAAATAATCCAAATAGAGTAAATAAATATAAAAACTATTTTTTTTCTAAAATGTTTTGTGAGAATAAGACCATACAATCTTTTGAAACTAGATTGACTTATTTTTTATTTAAAGTCGAAAAGGAAACTGAAGAGGAGTGCCAATATCACTGAGGATGGTTTTAGACCAAAAGTGGTAAGAGAAACTCAACCCTCTAAACTTGATCTCCCCTTTAACCAATCTTCATCAATAAGAAATACATCAAAGATTTTGAAAAAAAGAAAAAAAAGACTAAATGTCAAATATGGATTCCCTGTCTTACAAAGAGTAGGACCTCAACCCTCCCAGTTACAGTCCTAAATATCTTATAAATATTTTTTTGTGGTATTTAATCCCACGTAAATTTTACTAATTTTTAGTGCAAGGGAATATAATAAAAAATCTACCTGCCCCAGCCAGGACTCGAACCTGGATCTCCTGCTATCCGGGCCGGTGCATTTACGAGTAAGACGATATATTCGTCTGCCTCGGAGGTTAGACTCTCGATACTAGTGCGAGGAATTTAATAACTTATCAGACTTGTCTCGGTAGCATAAATGGAAAATGTACCGACCCAGATAGCAGGAGATCCAGGTTCAAGTCCTGGCTGGGACAGTTAGATATTTTATTCTGTTCCCTTGCACTAAAAATTAGTCTTAAATATCTTCCTTAATAGGAGTATTTGTAAAAATGTTAAAAAGTACAAATGTTGTAATTTACATATATTACTCTTGTACATTAAAGTGAAATAAGTAAATAAAAAGAAAAAGTTAATCAAGAATGTTATAGCCCTTACCATTCGACATACCCGGAGGGATTACCTTGCTATCCATCAAAATTCTCACACACAATAGAATCCAAGAGAAAGTGACTTTGGTTCTGCCTATACCCTTTATGTATCGACCTAAAACATTCAAATAGAATCATGTCCAGTAATCTGGAGAACACCAGAGCCCTCAGTATCAAGTATTCGTCAACTTTATAAAAACGTTTTCAAAAATACTTAGGTACATTAGTTGGCGAACCATGGAAAGAATGTATATACACAGACAAGATAATAAAGCTAGCGTTGGCGATGTACGACATATTGGTATGTTATTTAAATCAGTATACTTCCCTCTACGCTCCATGTTTTGATTGTGCTGGATGAAATGATGGAGATGCTCATTCTAAAAAGGAAGATGGACACCTAGATGACTTGGAATGCGCTGAAGGTGTGCCCGCTTACAGGCCCTAGGGCATTAAAAAGTTGTCACGGAGGTCAGAAACCAGGTGAGTAACTTAAAAGGCGTTCGGGAAGCTACAAACATCAAAATCCCTCATGCCAAGTGTTTGGTGGCAAATGTAAAGTAAAATCCCTCGGTTTTTGTGATCACTGAACTTAGATCATGTCTCTGAGCTCAAGGGGGAATTCCAGGCGCTCTGATAAGTCTGGTATTTGGTAAATTTCAAATATAAAATAATATACTCATTACAAGAATTAATTGTAAGGATGGACATTGTGGCGCCAGGATAGCCAAAAGGATCCTTTCTGGTCTCAATCGTCGGTTGCAAATTCAATTCCCCCGCTGAGCAAACTTTTATCGAGAAGTATAAGCTTCTTGTTTTGTATATATATAAAAGAAAAGAAATATGGACATTAACAAGAGTTAAAGACTTATTTGATCTTAATTTCTAACTCAGTTAAATGCAGGAAGTATTTACTGTAAAAAGAAAGATCACGTAGTGAAAGCCGACTGAATCGTCACATCCTATAGGGCTGCCCTGTAAAGGATCAATGAGGATCCCTTAAAATTTTTCAAAAGTATCTTCATAGTAACTACAGCTCAAACTCCATTCTGAAAATTTCCTAAAATCCAGGCTCCCAGTCGCGTCCTTGTTATTGCTACATGTTAGTAGATTTCTCAAAAGGAATTAAAGCTTTTCACCTAAAAGGAACTGAAAAATTTATCCGATTCTTGAAGGACTTACTAAAGAAAAGCTAAAAATGTTATCACGCGCGCTCACACACACATTTAAAAGGATATATATATATATA
>KZ808499.1:155864-169320 GCA_000696205.2 Oncopeltus fasciatus | reverse complement strand
AAAAAAATTTCAAAGAATCTTTCATAAAATCAACCTCAATATCAATCTTCCCTCAGAATTAACTAAAAGGATTCATTTAAATAATATTGAAAAATTTAAAGAAAACTGACTATTGTAGAAAAAGTCACATTTTTTTAGAAAGTAGAAATTGAAATTTATAATATTTTCCTTAAAAAGAAAATTCAAAAGATGCAGTTCCTCCTCTACCTTGAAGGTAAAGTTGAGTCACTGTTCGAGAGACAACTTGTGACTAATAGTGAAAAAAGTAACTGTTTTATTGTTCAGTTGCATGTCCTATTCTCAAAATTATTAAAATAAAAAGTTATTTGCAGCTACGCTCTGTCAGAGTCGAATTATACCTCCAATAACACTCAGCGTCTAACGAATAAGTTATTGTGACCACATTTCTAATTGACAGTACTCACAGTTATTCTATCTCACATTTTTGTTATCTAAGTAGAAGGTTCAATACATTGGTGATAATAGTTCCCACTAAACAATGTAGTCTGATAATTTATATTTTTCTTTAATTTCTTTTAATGCTTCTTTAATTTGCAGTACTTTTGCACACAATGGACCTAAATAGTAGTTTGGAACCTGCTGCCCCGTCTGAGACATTTGAAGAAGATATACACGACGAAGGTTTAGGAATAGCTGAAACTTACCATGATTACAAGCCTTCGAAATTGACAATCGGGCAGAAACATCCAGATCCTATTGTTGAATCTTCTTCATTATCAAGTATTGAGCCACCTGATGTTAATATTTCTCTTTCTCTGCCCAAAGATACTATCGAATCAGGCAAGCTATCATCTCTACAGCTTGAGTCTATTGTTTATGCATCTCAGCAACATGAACATTTTTTACCTAATAAACATAGAGCTGGTTTCCTTATTGGCGATGGTGCTGGTGTTGGAAAAGGAAGAACTCTTGCCGGATTAATACTGGATAACTATCTGAAAGGCAGACGTAAGGCGCTTTGGATATCAATTTCTAATGATTTAATGCACGATGCAAGAAGGGACTTATGTGATATAGGAGGAGAAACCATTCCAATCCATACACTTCTTGGTATGAAATATGAACCAATAACATCTAAAGTTAATGGGTATGTAGAGGATGGAGTGATTTTCTCAACTTACTCTTCATTGATTAGTGACAACACTAGCAAATTTTCAACATTCAGATCCCGGTTTGATCAGATAGTTCAATGGTGTGGAAATGACTTTGATGGTGTTATTGTTTTTGATGAGTGTCATCGGTCAAAAAATATTTTTGTAAATAATAATAAAAAGTCTACAAAAACTGCTATTAAAGTAGTTCAGATTCAGAATCAACTTCCCAATGCAAGAGTAGTATACTCTTCTGCTACAGGTGCATCTGAAATTCGTAACATGGCATATATGGTTCGATTAGGGCTATGGGGTGAAGAGACACCTTTTTCTGATTTTGATGTTTTCAGAAGAGCTGTGGAAATGGGTGGTGTTAGTGCTTTGGAAATTGTAGCTATGGATATGAAATCTAGAGGCATGTATATAGCTAGGCAGTTGAGTTTTCAAGGCGTCTCATTTTTTATTGATGAAGTTACATTGAGCCCTAATTTTATTGCTCTCTATGATGCAGCAGTGAAGCTATGGGTTACTGCAAAAAAATACTTCCAGGAAGCATTTGACATTACTCAGACAGAGGGCCGAACAGTATGGGCTTTATTTTGGGCAGCTCATCAAAGATTTTTCAAATACTTGTGTATAGGGGCCAAAGTAAAACATGCCATTGACATTACAAAACAATCTCTTCAAGCTGGAAAATGTGTTGTTATAGGTCTTCAGTCAACAGGAGAAGCCAAAACAAATGAAATAGGGGAACGACTAAATTGGGAGTTCACTGATTTCATTAGTACTCCGAAAGAAGTTTTTTCAGGACTCGTTGAGAAGAATTTTCCAAAATTTGATTCTTCCAAGAAAAAAGTCAAATCAGAGAAAGTTTCTCTTCCAAATCAGTTGAACAAGCAAGGTAAGAAGAGAACAAAGAGTATACCAAAGAATGAGACTAAAAGAAAAAGATGTCAGAAACTGGCCACCAGTTACAATTCAAACTCAAATTCACCACTGAAAGATTTTGAAAAAGGAAAAAGTTACCCAGAATCTGTCATTGATCTTTGCAATGAATCATTTGAATTAGGCGTAGAATCATTTAAGGAGGGTCAGACAATAAATAAATCTAGTGACACACAAGATTTGGACTCTATCATTATTATTTCAGACAGCGAATATTTTTCTGAGATTGAGTTTGTGGAAGATATAGTTTCATCTGGACATTCTGATTATCCATATCTTACTATGAATGAACCTGATCATGGGATTTCACATGAAAGCTCTATTTCCAGTGAAAACAATATAGGTGAGAACTACCTAAAATCAGAAGATTTACACTTAGACAGTAATTTACTTGAGTCAGACAGTGATTCTGAAGCCGATAAAATATTTGGATCCCCAGAAGAGAAAGTTGAATTTTTGAAAAATAAATTACTGATAAAAATAGATAAACTGGGTAAATTTTTGCCTTTAAATACACTTGATCAACTAATCGATCAGTTGGGTGGTCCTGAATGTGTTGCTGAAATGACAGGAAGAAGAGGAAGGTTATTAAAGGAGAATGATAATATTCAATATAATTCTCGGAACACAGAAAGTATTGTGCAAGAAATGAACTTAAATGAAAAAGAACTATTTATGAGTGGCAAAAAAGACATCGCCATAATTTCAGATGCTGCAAGCACAGGAATTTCTTTACAGAGTGACAAAAGGGTCGAAAATAAAAAAAGAAGAGTGCACCTCACATTAGAGCTTCCTTGGAGTGCTGACAAAGCTGTCCAACAGTTTGGAAGGACTCATCGTAGTAATCAAGTTAATGCTCCTGAATATGTTTTCCTTATTTCAGATTTGGCTGGGGAAAAGCGTTTTGCTTCTATCATTGCCAAAAGATTAGAGACCCTGGGAGCTTTGACTCATGGAGACAGAAGAGCAACGGAAACCCAAGATTTCTCTAGTTTCCATATCAGTACATCTTATGGGAGAAGAGCCTTAAATGATATTCTGAATGCTATTTTGGGTTCAGAAAACCCATGCATTCCTTTCCCAAAAGATTATGTAGGAAATTTTAAAGATGATGTTTCTGAAGCACTTCTAAATGTGGACATTTTTGAAAAGGATGAGCATGCTGACATTCCGGGATTCCAGTTAACAAAAAATGCTAATAATATAGACAGGTTTTTAAACAGAATCTTGGGAATACCTGTTCAAATGCAAAATTCTATCTTTAAGTACTTTATGGATACCTTGGACATGATTATTTCACAGGCTATAAAAAATGGATCTTATGATTTAGGAATTCAAGACTTAGGGAATGCGGAAAATATTAGACGAATAAAAACAACTAAGTTCAATAGAAAACATTTTTCTGGCATAGTGTCTGTTCATTTACATGCACTTAAAGTTGAACGTGGGATGCCCTTTGATTCTGCTACAAATCTTTGGTTAGATTTGGAAGGACTCAGCCAAGGTTTCTATTTGTCTAAAAACAATTTACACAAAAGGCCTCAAGCTATACTCGTGGAAGCTGTAAACTCGGTACATGGGGTCCCCACCAAGAGTAATGTGAAAACCCAATTGTACATTGTATATAAACCTCATATTGGTAAACAGTCCAGAAGGTGGACACTACAGGAGATAACTTTGAATTACAGATTTGCCACAATTGAGGAAGCTAAACCAGTTTGGGAAAGCCAATACTGTCTGTCAAATAAAATGTGTACACATGTTTACTTAAATGATTGCTGCTTAAATGTACAAAAAGGGCTTAATTGTGAATATGGGCTGAGGGAGTACTCATATTATGTACTGTCTGGATGCATTTTGGGTCTATGGCATCGTATAGAAAAAGTTGTTGATGTTAAAGCTAAACTTGTTAGGTTAAAAACTAATGAAGGCTTAAAAATTGTTGGTAGAGTAATACCTAAGTCCAAAGTATCTATGATGGAAAAAGATTTAGAAACTGATTCTGAGAGAGTTGAAATTGATATTGGTCAGTCTATTATATCCTAAGTAACAATTATATCTGTGCCCTTTCAAGATTTTACTACTGACTGTTAGTGCTTATCTTAATTTTTTTTAAAAATTTATTTATGATTTTTAGCTATCAATTCTCCTATAATTAATTGCAATAAAGAAGTATAACTGATGTTCGGCTTCTATAATTTAGAGGTCAAGTAAATAATTTATTCTTGTAATTCTAGTTAAATTGAGTGGAAACCTAACATATATTTATATATTATAACAATATTGAGAAAACACAGGTTTTTGAGGATTGAAAAGACTTATACATTCTGAGGTGTTCTGATGCAAGAATCAGAAAGGATTTGTATGTGTATGCATTCTACTATTCTTGTGAATTCTCTAAAAGTCACACAGTTAGATAGATTTGATAAAAAAAGTTAAAAAATTGTTTGAGAGATATAAGTTGAAGAGCTTACTACATAGTTTTGGGCTAAATTAGGAGGCTAAAATCCAATATATTAGATTGAATTTTTAATATAAGATTATTTTTTACAATTATAAATTTTATAAAAATGTAAGGAAATTGAAAGAAGCTAAATACCTTTACTTATTCTGAAATTTAACATTTATTAATTTATATCTGTTTAGTGACATATCAACTAAGTTTCTAAGGAGGGCCTTATGCACATTTAGTCTAACTTTATTTTGAGAGTAAAAATATATTGTTATCCAGTTAATGGACCAATGTAGTGCTTCAGGCTGTGTTTTTGTTACAGATTGATAATAATTTCAAGACTGTCTTTCTAGTTTAGATTATTATACATCCAGCATATTTTAATTTGAAATGTATAAAAATTCGTTATCATGAGTTTAATTGTTAAATTTTTGTTTTAAATTTGTGTTATTGTTAGATCTGTATTTTTAAATAATACTGAAAATGGAAGCTTCTATATGAAATTAATTCCTATTTTATGTTGATATATTTTATATTAAAAGCTCCCTGTACTATTCAAAATAATGAAATGTGGGATTACTTTACCACAATTATCATCATGATTTGATGTTAGATAGCCCTTTGTCAAACGAGAGTCTAATAAATAGCTAGCAATTTTNTTAAGAGTTATTTTGTAGCTTGAAAATAACCTTCTCATCATTTTTGAAGTAAGTAAAATGTGTTAAAAATTATTAGAGAATAAATGTAATTAGTGTTAACTATAGTTATGTTTCTTAGATGATTTTAGTTGGGGTTCGGTCAAGGTAGATCCAAAAAAAAATACAAATTTAAGAAAAGGGTATTTTTTTAAAAGATTATCTGCCAACGTTTCGGCTTACATTGTAAGCCATCTTCAGGGCTATCATAAAGACGAGAGAGGACGTCCTGTCCCTAAGTTCATATTTCCATGACTGAAATCAATGCACAAATGTTAATTCTATGTTGAAAAAAAATTTTAAACTTGTATTTTTTTAAAAGTTATTTCTATTCTATAAACTCCAGGATCATTTCAATTAATGTACTTCAGAAAACTTGACAAACATAATCAGTTTTATGATAAAGACCTCTTTTTATGAGGTTCTAAGAAATGTTTTTTAAAATCCTTCCATTGCTTGAAAAATTATGTAGTATGGTATATGAACATGAAAGTTTCAAAGGAAGGCCTCTCTTTATTTTGACTGTAAAAATATATTACCCAGTTAATTAAGCTCTGTACATTATATATATATAACAGTAATTTANATATTTTTTTTTTTTATCGATCTTAATTTCAAGACTGCCTTTAGAAAATAGATTGTTTTACATTTAGTGTCTTTTAATATTTAAGTAGTTTGAAAATTTTGTTATTAATTATTAAATTTAACATTTTTAGTACTGTTGTATATAATTTAAAAATGTGTATTTTTAAACAAAACTGAAATTGGAGGCTTGAATATGAAAGAAATTCCATTAGTTTAATTGTTAAATATTTTGTTTTCTTTTGTTTTACATGTAGAAATATTCATTTTTAGGTAAATAATCTAACTGGTTATTTCCACCACCAATGAATATAGAACTGTCATACCTTCCATTATCCGCCTTCATTGGTTTCTCCAAACCATCTTTTGGCTTGGATGGTTTGCAGAAACCAATGAAGACGGACAATGGAAGGTATGACAATTCATTTTTAGATTCATTGAAACAAGGGCTCTGATTTTGGTTCAATATCCATATCTGTATTTCTGAAATAACTTATTAATAGCAGAAACTCGCTTACATGTTCTACGTGAAGTTATGATATTGTATAGGAATGTCCTCAATGCCAGAACATTAGATTCAATTAAAAGTACAACATTTTTTTTCTGTGCCAAGTTTCAAGAGTCATCTCTTACTAAGGAAACTAGTTAGAGCTAGTTGATAAAAGAAACAGTACTTTCAAATAAAATTATTCCCATTTTAATATTTAGTTTTATTTTCATTATATATCACTTTCCTTTTTCTGCTTGCTGAGATTAGTGTTGTTAACACATTTGTTCCTACTGTATTAAATATGTATTTGTAGGTATAGATGAAATACCAAGTGAATTTTGTTAAAAACTTCAATTTTATAATAATTATTTCTCCATTTCTTATAAAACAATATCCCTTGTTAATTTATTCAGAATTATTTAATCATATTTTTCATTTTACAATGTAATGCAGTATACTTTTATTTTAAATAGTATAGTTATATATCACTTACCTTTCATTACTAATCCTAATTTAAAATTTCTTGTTGCTATAAATTATTCCTAAACTATAAATTGCTTTTATTTTACAAAAAAATAAAAAAACTGCTAAAGACACGGGTCTCTAACTAAAGATATATATATTTTTTTGTTCATCTGCTACTATAATACATTAAAAAAAAAAATCTCTCTTGCTTTTAATTAAGATTCTTTTTTGTAATGTATTATCGCATTTTTAAATTTATATGGAGTTAAACAATTTAATATTATTATTTGTACTAATTTACACTTTGTACTTTAAATTTATTTTCAATTTGAAAAACCATGATGTGTAATAAGTTCAAGAATAATTAAGTCAATCATTTACACAGGAGCTGGCTTATTGAAGTGAAGTTAAGATATAAATAATACTAGATTCAATTATTTAGGCTCATTGTCTTCAATAATAGACTTTTTTTTTTTTTTTTTGGTATTATAAATCAGTGTGTGTATATCTTAAAGTAAAAATGCCAAATCTGGTCTAATAAATAAAAAAAAATTTCCTCTTTGTTTCCTGACTTATCACTAAACTTACTGCTATCTTCAATCTGAATAATCGATAATGATTTGAATTTTACTTCAAATACCTTTTCAGATATATCCAGAGTTGAACATCTTCAATATTTTCTTAAACTTCTTCGTTATATTCTGCAATGAACTTTTACAGAATAATGTGCTACAATGCATTCTAGATCATGCTAAGAATTCAAAAAGGCGAGTACAATCCTTTTACTTCTGTTCCTTATTCAGGTCTAGCTGCTATTGGGATAATATTAGTTCTTTTCCTACAAAGTTAAGAGTTATTTTGTAGCTTGAAAATAACCTTCTCATCATTTTTGAAGTAAGTAAAATGTGTTAAAAATTATTAGAGAATAAATGTAATTAGTGTTAACTATAGTTATGTTTCTTAGATGATTTTAGTTGGGGTTCGGTCAAGGTAGATCCAAAAAACACAAATTTAAAAAAAATGTATTTTTTAATAAAGGATTATCTGCCAACGTTTCGGCTTACATTGCAAGCCATCTTCAGGGCTGTAGAAATACAATGTCATGAAAATACAATCATAATTGAAATTAATATAATAGAGAATTGCAATAATATAATGTGATATCAAGAGTGAATGTAGAAAGCTATGCAAGAGAATTTAAAATGATTTTGAAAAAAAAAACGATAGCAGTGTTTTGAAATTTTAAGGTTCTTTTCAGGGATGGCTAAATTTGGTAATTTTTTTAGTAGTTTTTCTTGGTCTTTATGATAGACTGGTGTACTTTAATGTCTGTATTTTTAAGAGTCGAGTCTATGTCTCCTTAGTATTGTATCAATTTCAATCAAGAGTTTCTGGTTTATATTTATTTTTAAATTTTGATTGTTTTGTACAAATATTTTCATTGGTAAAGGTTTTATTATTGTTTCCTCAGTCCATTTGATGTTTGCTTTCTTTATATAATTTTCTTTTGACAAAATGTGTTGATATAATAATTTTAATTTTTCTCTATTATCCATAAAGTCATTAATGAACTGTCTTTCAATTTCTAAATTGGTTAGGTCTGTCTCATAAAGGAGAGTGCAAATGCAGATAAGGGTTCAGGGAACTGTTTAATTGGGGGGAGAGATATTCTTATTTATTATTTCTCACCAAAACTGGTGAATTATCAGTTTTTTTGTTTAGTCTTATTTGTGTTGATTTCCATGCAAGATAATGAATCACGTTAATATTTAATATTACTTTTATGTGTACTATATCAAAATTGTATTAATTCAATTTTAAGGGGCAGTGAATTAATTATGAGATTGGCTCTTTCAGAGACAAATGCCATTTGAGAGGGATATGATCACAGATAACTGTTGTTTAGCCAATGTTTCTAGAGAGCTTTCTTTACTTCCACATACTTAAAAAATAATGCCACTAGTCTCTTATCAGCAAGGTTTGTATTTACCTTTTTTTTCTTTTTTTTTCCGGGGTTGGACCGTGTCAAGTTGTTGGTAGTTGCCGAGCTTTCGCACATCATGTGATGGCTTCTTCAGGGCTGAGTAGAGAATGAGAGCTTTTTTAAATCCAGGTGGTATATAAATACCATGTTTTTGTATGTATTTTTTGGCAGTCACATGGATATCCTCACTTTAAAACACTTATATATTTCTCTGAGTTTTAGTCAGGACATCAGTGTAATAAAGAGAAATTTTGATTTTCAAAGCGATAAGTTTTCCAAATTAAAGGAGTCAGGCAAGGTTGCCAGCTACCACTTTTATTGTTTATTATATTCTCAATTTAATGGAGGAAATAATAAATAATGGAATGCTCCTTAGGTAAGAGGAGGGGCATACAAAGGGGAAAGCTATGAGACATATCAACTGTACATGAAAGATATGGCCTCGGTATTAACTGTCTCAAAATTAAAATGATGAAAAAATAAATGCCACAACTAGACCACTGACTCTGTAAGGTAAGCCATGAAGTTCATACATATATATATATACACATACACTGTGTGTGTAAGCATAGTAATAAGGGGATTTGTACCCTTAGGTAAAAATTCCCTTATCAATTTCTATATTAGAAATTTTTACTATCATATAGATGAATTTACTTTATTTATGAACTTTTACTAAATCAAACTAAGTATCAGAATTATTGTAATAAATGGGATCAGATATCATGTTATTAGTAAGTATTTAAGTATATGTGAGATTGAACACATTCAAATTTTATTCGATTGTCTAATTAAACTAAAATTCATCATACATGCTATTATGTAAACAATGGTATAATTCACCCTGTTCTGAAATTATTCTGGGTTAGGAAAAAAAGCCAAGAAGCAGTAGTGTGTGCTTAACTTGAATGGAATGGAAGAATCGAATGTGAATGGAATGGAAAATAAGTCTTCTATTTATATCCTCTGTATTATTTAAAATAAATCAAGATTAAAANCTTTTATAATTTCATTTCTTCATTCTAAGACAGCAAAGAGAGTAAATTATATTTTATATCTCATACATATATTTGACTCTATTTTCCATTTTCTTCAGAAAGTGTTGGACAAAATAAGTCTCTGATCAACAGAGGACCTGACCTAATACCCATTAGGTAATACCCGACCATAGTGAACCAGATCGGTCCTTCAAGAGAGTTCGTCCAGAACAACTCACTTGCAAATGATAAGGCAGGGAAAACATTAAAATAACAAAACAGGAATAAAACTTATTTGAAGAAGAATAAATTAAAACAATAAAAATAAACTATTTCAAATTATATCACAATTAAGAAGACAGTTTATATTAATAATAAGTATGGAGTGTTTTGGTGCATCTTGAATATACCAAAGAGAATACTTAGTTATAATTTTATTGTGTTAAACCAAAAATCTGATTTAAACTTACCAAATTTCAACTCCAATTATGTTATGTACACGATAATACACTATGCTATGTACATTATGAAATATAATACATTTCATGTTATAATGACAGTACTTTTATTTAAAGCACATTCATTAAAAGAAATATGGATGGGCATGGAACAGAATTCAGGTTAAGCCTACTTAACCTAGCGCCTAATTGGCACCCTGGTGGGTGCACTAAATGATAAAACCTCATTCTACCTTTTATAAGTAGCATTTTTAATTTTATTATCCTCCTTAATAACAAATAAGTAATATTTACATTTTGATGTGATACAAGTAAAACTCAATTTAAATAAACTAAAATGCTCACAAAACAAAAATACTACAGAAGTAAGTTTGTGATAATGTAATGCCAACAGTCCAAAAACCTCAGAGCTAATGTATTAACACTGAGACAACAGTTGGCTCAGAGCTTTCCAGTTGTGGAACTCTGGAACATCCAGAAAACGATTATACAAGCATAATACATATTAAGCATAAGTTTTAAATAATTTGTTATGCACAAATTACATCATAATTAACTAAAGAAAATAAATAGGAATTATCCACTTAGACAAAACCCCTTTCCAAATTAACTGCAGTGAGCTAAGGTCCGCAATTCATTATTTGATTAAAATTATATTTTATAAACTCAGAAAATTAATTCAAAGAAAAACTAAGTTGATGGAACCTTTCTGTAGAAGACAAATTAAGATTTTCTTACATTATGAGAATAAATTTGTATTTACAATGATAAAATACTTCTTTTTTTTTTTTTTTTATAACAAGACTGATCTCTGAAATATAATTGGCCATTATTGTTGACTTATAAGATCTGAATATATCTCCAAAAGCCTTGGATTTTTCTTGAATGCAACAACTTAGACAATTCAATGTTTTAAAACTGCTAGGTATTTCAAGATGTGGCTAGCGTCTAAAACGATTGGCTTTAACAGTTATAGTTGATAGTTTCTCATTGTTTCCTTTGGGGTCAGATGGCAATCGACGAGTTGGTGATGTTGGAGATTTTTGCCTCAGGATTTCAACATCACTAAATGTTACTTGTGCTCCTCCACTGGTTGTTGGAACTATATCTCCCTGTAAAAAAATGATTTTATTAATGAATAAAAATGTTCTTCTGTTTCTTTGTACTGGATAATTTCTAGATTTTTTATAATGAGGAGATGAAACCTTCCTCACTCATGAGAGATAACAGGAATTGCTCACACTAGGATTGATTAAGAGATCGTCTTTCCTGTTTAATTTACGTTGTTTACTACTTATTTCAATATCATCATACGACCTGCAGGATCTACAAAAAGTTTAACAAGAAAGGCTCTTCAGTATCCTAATGAGCAATGCCAAAAGCTTATATTGAAGAACAAAATTTAGGAAATAATTATAAATTAATTATATAAACTGATTCTGAGAGAGTTGAAATTGATATTGGTCAGTCTATTATATCCTAAGTAACAATTATATCTGTGCCCTTTCAAGATTTTACTACTGACTGTTAGTGCTTNTTATTATTATAAATTTAAAAACAATTTCATATGGAAATGTTTTATTGCAAAATACATATATTTTTTTTCTTATTATAAAAAGCTTTAAGAATTAATTTAGAAGATTTAAGTGTGGAAGAAATATTCAAATAAGAAAATGTAAATATTTGTTAAAACTAATTCCTTTGTGAACAATTGAGGTTACTTACCTCAAAATATTCCTATATACAGTTACTTGCTTCTTGACACCTGATCTTTGAATGAGAGAGATAAAAAAATCCTAAGATAATTTTTTTCTCAATTTAAATGAAGAGTTCGTAATATAGAAGTGTGACTATTTTAAAGAACATGAGTATTAATTGAAATGCACCCGAGAAAGAAGGTCTAGAGGAATATTTCACAATTTAAAAAAAATATACATTTCTTCTTTAATTCCGTCTCTTCAGTGATATTCTTATGAAGTCATTTTGCATAATAATTCAATAATAAATGTCCTAACTTAAATGCACTGAGTTACAGAGATTTGTTTTGAATTTGTGTTTTAAGCAACATATTTCTTTTCTTCAGGTCTAGTACAACCCTCCTAGTAACCATTATATTTTTTTCTTATTTTATTTTCTATATCTGATAGTTTATAAAAGTAATTTGACTATTTTTTAATTTTAATACCCTAAAATATAGGGTATTAAAATATATACCGTTTATGCAAGACATACAAGGGTGTTAGAATAAAAAATCTTACTACCTCAACCGGGACATTAATTGTATAAAATGAGGGATTAAATACCACAACTTAAGTCATTATTTTATACCTTTTAATTTAGAGAAATTTCTTGATCATTACTAGCAACTTCCTGGCCCTGTATTTTAATCTTTTGCTATTCGCTATGACTAAATAGCGATTCCCCCACCCACAAAAGCAGCTTATTGTACAGGTATGCTTACTGACAACTGCTTAACTCTAATCACTGTCCTTTAATAATTGAATTCATAATTAGACTACAATTATGTATACCTCTCTACTTCTTTTTATTATACTCTCTATTATAAACTATGTTGACTTAAAGTAACAAACTTTTCTTTTATAATTTCATTTCTTCATTCTAAGACAGCAAAGAGAGTAAATTATATTTTATATCTCATACATATATTTGACTCTATTTTCCATTTTCTTCAGAAAGTGTTGGACAAAATAAGTCTCTGATCAACAGAGGACCTGACCTAATACCCATTAGGTAATATCCAACCATAGTGAACCAGATCGGTCCTTCAAGAGAGTTCGTCCAGAACAACTCACTTGCAAATGATAAGGCAGGGGAGGCTCTCTGAACACTCTTCCTTTCTCTTGCAACCATTTCCTCTTCATCTATAAGCTCTCTTCTTTATACACACACACACACGCAGGCACTCAAGTACAATATAAATGAAACAATCTTAGTAGGTCTCATGATTGATGATATATTTAGATTTTTCATACCTTCTATTATCCATCTTCATTGGTTTCTGCAAACCATCTTCTGTTGGCGAGCACTTTCGGACATTATCCATCCTCGTAGGATGGATAATGTTCGAAAACGCTCGCCAACAAAAGATGGTTTGCAGAAACCAATGAAGACGGATAATAGAAGGCATGATAGTTCTATATTCATTGGTAGTTATATACCCTTTAGAATATTTAGATTTCATGATGATTCTTAAATATTTCAATAACATCAACAAATTATGTCACCATTCATTTCAGAGCTAAATATACTGACATTAATATATAAAACTAAAATGC
>KZ808499.1:97959-114110 GCA_000696205.2 Oncopeltus fasciatus | reverse complement strand
ATGTGAACTTAGGGACAGGACGTCCTCTCTCATCTTCATGATAGCCCTGAAGATGGCTTACAATGTAAGCCGAAACGTTGGCAGATAATCCTTTATTAAAAAATACATTTTTTAAATTTGTGTTTTTTGGATCTACCTTGACCGAACCCCAACTAAAACCATCTTAGAACATGAATATACAAGGACAAGTCCCAAAAATGCATACAACCCTGCAGCTTATGAATGAGAGGCTAAGATCACCAGAGAATAAAAGCAAGTGAAGTGGATTAGAAGGAAACAGTGCAGAATATTTGGTTTTCCTTAAAATACTTCTTAGTAAACTGTTAATCTTTGCTGGATTATTTACTTGTAACAAAACTTCAATTAATTCAATTAATATATTTTCAAAAGAATATATTTTTTTTACCAGTAGAGAATTAGTTTGGGTCTGGTCAAGATTGATAAAAAAAAATTTAATTAAAAAAAATTTATTTTTTATTATCTGCTGACATTTAGGCTTCCATTGTAAGCTATTTTCAGGTCATGAACATTTGATCCAAGTGACAACACGCCCCCTCTCGCCTTCATCAATTCACTAATAATAATCTCTACCGTCAATAACTTTCCATTTCTATTTATTTTTTTTTTTACTATTTTTCTTTAATGCTTGGAAATAATTTAATCTTCACTAAGATTGTACAGTGTAATTTTTGTATTAATTTATTTTATGAATTTAGGCTCTGTTGAAATGGGGCCCAAACTGTCAAAAACATCAATTAAGTGAGTGCACTATTCAACATTGGTAACTCAATTTTGAGGAGGAAACTTCAACCTGAAAGACAAAGAAAATTGTAAAGGACTCCTTCTATTGATGATGATGATCTGTGAGCTTCGGTGGAAGAAAGTCCCGGTACAACTGTTATAAAACTTTTAGGTAAATTCAATGTAAACAAATCAACAGTTAATCACCAACATTCAGCGATTGGAGAGATGAAAAAACTTAAAATATGGGTTACTCACTCTTTAAAGAACTAGAAAAAAAATTAGCATTTTGTAATTTTTGCTTTACTTCTTTATAAAACAACAATTCATTTATGAACAGAATTGTTACTTGTGATGAAAAATGGATCTTTCAACAGCAGTCGTTAGTACAGTGATTAGAAAAGGAGAATCAATACATTTTTCCAAAGCCCTTAATTCATAAAAAAAAAAAATGTGATGATTACTGTTTAGTGGGCTTCTTTTGATTTGATTCATTACAGCTTCTTGAATCTAGGCAAAACCATCAATGCTGAATTGCATTGCAATCCAATCAGCATAATAAATCAGAAAGTGGCATTAATGATGACATGTTTGGAATAGAATAGTAATCTTTGTTTAATTCATAATTTAAAGTGAGAAACAAATAATTAGGAAATAAAAAAGAGATAAATAAGTGCAGACAGACTATGAAATTATGAATAAAGTGCATGTCATGCTATGTAATAATTTCTCTATTTTCCCTACATTATCCTGCACAAATTAATGGTCAACCTTCTCTCAAGTGACTACGGCTTCATATAAAATTAATTAACATTAATTAAAAAATTAGTCTAATAAATTGACAGAGAGATAAAATAATAGTAAACATACCCAGGAATTAAGTTTGTCATAGTACACTGGAACTCTGCCTTGGTGATTTTCAGGAATAAATTGAAACACAACAGTAGATGCTGCTACTTCAAATAAGATCTAAAAAAAATAATAAAAAAAGCTATTATATTACAATAAAATATGTTTCTACGACTAAATTTAATTGTTACATACAGATCAACATCATCTCAAAAATTGAAGTAAAAAAACTACTAATCTCTACAGTTTTTTTAAATTTTGAAGAAATTATCGAAAATTTGCTGAATTTCAACAGATTTTATGTTCACTAAACTGAAAAATTGAATAATTTTTAAAACAAAGAAACTAAATTTGAAATTACAGCTTCTTTCCCCCAAGTCAACCAAAGGGAATATGTGAAGAAAAACCTAATTGGAAAGTCTAAATAAATTATTAGTTAGATTTGAAAAATTGTATTGAACAGAATAGATGCATAGTGTAATTTTATGATATTTATATTCCACAAAATTTTTCAAAATGCATATTAAAGAGTAACAGACAGACCCTTCTCTTTTTTTAAATAGAGAAATCAAATTAGATAGTTGAGCTATCACTCTCTTAAGAGGTCATTAATAGCTGAAATCAGAAAGGGATAGGGGATTTACATGATTACCTAACACAAGAATATTTTCACTTTTATTAGTTAAGGGGAAAATATTAACCACAATAGGTGTTGATGCCATTTTATAAAGCTATATTTATTATAAAAAGCACTAATCAAGAAATATATTAAGAAATGTACTTTGAAGGATTTAGCGGTACACCACACTCATCCCCCATTTTTGTGTTTGGGAGGCTAGACTTTTTAAAACTAAATTTTCGTAAAATCATTTGTACTGAGGGCAACAAATTTACACTTACACGCACGAAAAAAGGCTAATACATGTTAACAACTTAGTTTTCAATAAGTGAAGCTCTTATCTTTGTTTGGAGTCTAATTTGTCTTCTGTTTTAACTGTGAACTGCTTTCAAGTGAGTTATATATTTTATCCATAATCTAATATAATTAATATATTAAGCACACTAGGACAAAGTAACAAACATACTGCAGAGAGCACTTAGTGTTAGACCAAAGGTTTGACTATCAATGAACAATATTAATAGTTCAAATGTAACACAATAGCAGAATTAGAATTTATTGACTAAGAGAAGAAAATGGATGAGTCCAGGACTTGGTGGAAAAACTCAATTGAGCATGGAGAGACCTGAAGGTAATATCTCCATTTCAAATAATCTTTTCATTTTAGTAGAGGAAATACATCAAATCCACCAGTAGAACCAATGTTTATTTTATTTTCAATATACTGATATTCAATATAGAGTACTTAAAAGCTTTTAATGAATTATTAGGTTTTTCTATAATTGGTGTTCACTGTATTGTCTATTATTTGGCTGTTAAGAATAGTAAACAAGAAATTGTAGGGTAAGGTCAATTGAATATAAAAAATAAATGTGATGGCAATCAGCGTTTTCTAATGCCTGGCTTGGATAAAAAAAAAAAAAAAAAGGTAATTGAATATTACCCTCATGTAAATAAAAGGCAAATTTTTATTCACCTACGATACCCTTAGGTATACCTCTTGCTTAACCATCATTTTAGATAAGTTTGGCCACTAACATTTTTGTGAACTCAAATATTGAGCTTTTTATATACCCAGAGTTATATATATATGGCTCCGAACTAATGTATTGTCGAGTTCATGTTTCTGAGTGATGTAGAGGGATACAATGTGTTGATGAAACTTTTTTTGAGAAATTTCATAGACTTCTTCAACAATTGACTAGCCTGGGGAAGGTTCATCATAAAAACCAAATTTGCCTGAGAAAAAACAAGATATTTAATGCTGGTACTGGTGTTAATTAAAGCAATTCTCAACAAAAAAAACTGCATAATTTTTTTATGAGCCTATACAACATTTTCCCTGCTTGGAGATAAAAAAGCAAAACAGGGCCAAACTGACCTTTGAGAATCTCTATTTTCAAAGTAAAATAACTAACTAAGTTCTTTGGATTTGACATTTAAAATAGTTCATAGTAATCTTGACTATGTATTAAAAGAGGTAAAGGGTATTAAAGCCTTGCTTATATTTATATATTTTTTTTTTAATTTATTTTTTTTTTTACATCAAATCATAGGATCAAAATAAATTAGCTTTAATAAATAATCTAATAGGAATCTGCTAAATGGAAAATATTCTCTACAATTTTTTCTCTTCCTAATAATTTGATGAAATTGATCCTACAATTGTTCAATATATAAGAGTTAAAAGAACTCTGTGCTGACCATAAGGATTAAGGTAAAAGTATTTAAGATAATATAATTAAATGAAAAAAAAAAAGATTACCAAAACTAAAATGACACAATTAAAACTTACATTGGCATTCACAGGTTTAGTGGCCAATTCGGAAACAGAAATAATTCCACCCTCACCACCTGGTGACTGGCTCTAAAACATAATAATTAATCAATGGAAAAAATAAAATAAAATAAAATAAAAAAATAAAGAATTTCATAACTGCATTAAGGAAATAAGTTGAAGTTTCACACACATCATTGCTTACACACTAACACACACACTAGCTCACCAGTATCCGGATATTTGGAAATTTGACAAGCTTTTGCCACAAATGTTGACAACACTCAAAAGCTCGTTGAAATCTCTTCCTTATTTCTTCTTTTCCTAAACACTGAAAAAAAATAAAATAAAATTTTAGCTTCTTTTCAGTTATTTTATTTTTTTAAAACATTTTTTTTCAAAAACCTAAAAGCCTAATTTTTTTTATTTTATTATTATTTTTTTTTTTTTTAAGAATTAGCCCTTCCTTCAATTACTTGGGGTCATGGAGGGAGGGTCTACCTACAGGTTGTCATCCCATTCTAAACATAAGGACAAGTTTTAATTTATCGATAAATGCTTGGCCTGAATGGGATTAGAACCTCTAGCACCAGGATTGAGGAACTCAATGGATCCCAAGAGCTACCCTGGCACCCCAACTTGATAGTTTATCACTAATGTTTTTTTATTGCTTATGACTATGGAGTCATAGAGGACTTTTTTTTTCCTTAAAAATTTCTACTTTATACATTTTTAGACCCTAATAAACGAGGTGCAGCTATTAAATAGTAAAAAAAAAAACTATGCATGCACCGATTCCGAATGACTGACAGCTGTGCAGCATAAAGTCTTCTGATTGAATCACCTACCGTGTTTGTCTAGAAATCAGTCTGGCCGTAACCTTCGTTTATGTAAGAGGAGTTTGTTTTGTTTTGCCAAAAACATGATAAGTGTAATAGTAGAGCAACGAATAGTTCAAAAATATCACATGAAATTAGATTAGAACCCTACTGAAACTTTTTGTTTATTAACCGAAGTTTATGGCGATGAATGTTTATCCCATACATGAGTTTTTGAGTGGTTCCAAGATTAATCTGCATTAAAAGGAACGAGATTTTAGTCTGTTGAAGGTGAAAGAAAAAACGGTACATTACACGCAGGAGCTCACAAAACAAAACTTCAAGAATGAAAAATTCACATGGAGCCCTGTAAGGATAGAAGAGGGGTATATATCGAAGGTAATAGAAATTAAATATGTATAAATTTAAAATAAAATATTTTACAGCAATAGTCTTGTTATTTAGTAGCCACATCTTATATGTTTTCAAGGGCGTAATAACCTAGATGTTTGTCGCCTAAACAAATGCATATCTATCATAAGTTTTCAAGAATGTAACTGATAAAATATTCACTATAAAATATAAGGCTTTTCTTCCTGTTTTCAGAAAAAAAAAAAAAAGTTAAACTAATAAGAATGAAGTAACTACCTGGAAAGTGGTCCAAAGTGGAAGAGAAATTAGTTTGCGGCCAGGTGTATCAAGAAGCCCAGCAGCTGCAGGCACAAGTAGCTCATGATTGTAGACCGTCTGGAAAACTGAGTTAAGGAGAACTCCAAAGAGGAATTACATGATGACATGTACAAATATACGGATCAACTAAAAATAAAAAGTGAAGAGGGTAATCATTCTGAGGCCAAAGATCATATATTTTTGGAGCGATTATATATTATATTTTAGATATTACATTATACATAATAGTGTGTGAAGTAAAATTTTGAATTTTTCATATTTTTAGCTTGGAAACTGATGATACCATTATCAAGGAATAATCAGAAAAATTATATTTCTATATAATACTAAATAATGAATTTTGGAATAAAAAATAACTATAACAAAAAAAAAACTAGTGAAAATTATAATGGAACTAAAAAACAAAAGACTTAAATAAGTATGTGAAAGATAACTCAAACCAGAAAATTTGTGGCACAAGATTTTCAGGTCAGTTTCCTGTCCAATGTAATTTTATATTTGAAACAGTCTTTAACTAACTCAATTTTAATATTTTGAAGATATTTTGGCTTATTTGGCATTGTTCACATTGTAGGTTATTATTAGGTTTATTTATTATTATTATTAGGTATTGTAGGTCCAACCCGGAAGAAGAAACGGTAAATACATTATTTGGCATTGTTACCATGAAAACATTGAGACAGTGACATATAACTAACTGAACTAACTGAATAATTCTTCTCGAAGTCAGTTGAATAAAAATAAACATTAATATAACAATTTTATTTGATACTACTAATTATAATAACTTATATATATAATAACTACTTATAGATACAACAACTAGAATATTCTTATTCTTATCTTTACCCAGGATTTGAGTAGTGAAAAGAATTTAATCCCAAATCATCAAATTTGGTTCAGCCATTTTCAATATATTATGTTTTTAGTTGACTTTTGCATTAAATATATTTTAAAACATAAAACATCAAATTTTGAGACGGATTATGATTTTGATTTTTAAGGTCCATTACAATTCTTTATTTTCTGTTAAAGAAAATTAGTTGGTTTAAAAAATAACTAAAATAGGTTTAATTCAACATCAAATTTTCATTACAAGAGAATTTTAAATACTACAAAGCATTTTTTTTTTTTAAATAATGGAACAAACTAGTATTATGTTCTCAAAGACTTTCACAGTCTGAATTAGGCTATGTTTATTCATCATCTTAAGATTTCGCTTTTTGTGCTATGAGCCGCTAGGATGGTCCAATCCGGGAGAAGAAAGTATGAATATAGGACATGGTCTAGTCTAGAATAATAAAACATGAATAAAGGCTTGCAGCAGGATGAGTGAAAGCTTATAAATGATAAATAAAGAGACACAATCAAATCCAGAAGAAGAAAATATGTATAAACTAGTTATAGATAATACATTTTTCCTAAGGTGAAGATTTTTTATGGGTTAATAAAGAGAAGGTTCCACTGTTGAACCCTTATATAAATCATAATCAAATAAATATGAACATAAAATACTAATATTTTCAACAAACATTAAAATTTTGTTCTCAAAATAATTATAAATTGTATTAGTGAAGAGAATTTAATTAAGTTTTTCAAGTATTAGTTAATACATATTTTCAATATTTTAAATAAGGAATATAATAAGTATTATTACTTATTAGAATTAGAGAATTGGAAATTGAGTTAGGAGAAATTCTGAATAAAAGGATACAGCAGTAGGGAGACCAGGTATCCCAAGCCAGATGCCAAGAGGGAGAGTCATACTATCAGCAATGTGTCCAGTCTGAAATAATGAAAATGATGGTAAAATCATTGTAAATGGATGGTAAGTAATTAACTTATGAAACTGATTGTAAAATAATCAGTTTCATAAGTTAATTACTCAGAATAATTTTAAATTGATGTGCCACAATTATGTAATTTTCACTTATGAATAAGTAAAACATTCCATTTATAAATTGGAAAACATAAGAGGACTACTCTTCATACACTAAAATCTTATAAATCTGCCAAAACACTTATCAGTATTCATAAAGTATAATCTTTACAATTTATCATTTTCAACCTGTGTCAACCTATGGTGATTAACAACAGGGAGATGTGTTATCACCTTTATTGTGAATGTAAAAATTTGACTGCAATTAGGAAATATAAGATCTGAAATGCATTACCAAAATGCCTAAAAAATATATTCTCACAAATCTCAAGAACCTTCTTAGATTTGCTAATTATAGAATCAAGTTCTGAATGTCAGATGAAACACTCATCAGAATATAATAAAATTTGAAAAAATCTCATCATATAATTTTTTTTTCTTAATTAATAAATCTTTATTTATTACATTCTGTTATTTATTATCTTTTAAGTTGATGAGATAGAGAAATATTCAATACAAATAAAGAAATATATAAAAAAAATAACAATAAAATATATAAGTGAACAACACTCTCTTCTGTCCATATAATTACAAGGAAAGAAACTGACAAAGGCATAAAACCATCAGCACTGAATTGTACCACTAAATAAGTCTGGGATAGTAAAATGCTATCCATTTTCTAAATAGGCCATATAGTTAGCATGGAAAATTTAGCATTTTAATTAATATTATTAAACGAAAGTCTAATAAATAGCTGACAATGTTAGCTCCTTCGAGTATAAGAAGACACATTCGTCTGACTAGGAGGTTTTAGCTTGGAGTAACAGGCGCGGAGTTGGAGAGATTATCTAAGCTGCTTCGATTGTGCAGAGGTTTAGCTTGTCTACCAAGAAAGTGAAGACTCGGGTTTGATTCCCGGCTGAGGTAGTAAGATTTTTTTCTGGCTCCCTGTGCATTTCTTGTAAATAAACAATTTTAGATTACTTGAGTAGTTATAGCTCATCTGTTCATAGTAGTTGTACTTTTAGTTTGCTGAATTTACTTCAAAATAGAAAAACCTTAACTCCCAATACTATCCGCCTTTTTTAAAATTCTTTCAATGGTCAAAGCATGAAGACTTCTACTCCATCAAGTGATCAGCCAGACTCACATAAAAAACAACAATAATATAACCCATAGCTCATTGGGGAAAAGTAGACAGAGGTCTCAGAAGACGCAGGCATTAACATGGCTTATTGTGCGACTTCAGCTAATTCTAGGGACTCATTAGCACAGCATTATATGGAGAACAGTATAGAATATGCCCAGTATCTTGTAGCAAAGGAAACAAACAATATGGATAATATTTAATTGTTTAATAACTAGTAGAAAAAGCTCTTGTTAATTAGAAATTGAATTCCACTAAANCCACTGCAATATATAAAATAAATAAGAAGAGGCGGGAGAAAAAGAGTAGTGATCTCAGTGAAAAAATTACAAAGAGTAAAATTTTTGAAAGTAGTCTTTTTACTTCTCACTAACAAAGATCAAGAAATCTTCTCAAAATTTTACTCGTTACGAACAGAGAAAAGAAAATTTACATAAAATTTAACAATAAAACACTCTTTCTTCTACCTGTTCTTATTTATTGTATATATCACAGCCACAAAAGTTTCATTTTCTATACATATATAATTCTAAGAACAGGTAGAAGAAAGAGTGTAGTGAACACACAAAAAGAAAAAAAATGTATTCATTGTAATTTCATTACACTTTTTCTCCCACCAGTTCTTATTTATTATATATATAAACCACAGTTGGGTGGCTGAGAAAATTTATATTGTTTTAAAATTAGATTGCTTGTTCTCTCACCCACTTTACCCATTTTATTCTGTTCTAGAAATCCCTTCATTCTCTTTCTTCTTTTTGGTTCATAAAGTCAAAATAGTATTTTCCTCCCAATTTAAATTTTTAATGAAATTAATTATAGTATATCCGATTGATTTAGTTAATTTTATTCAATAAAAGTTAGGTTTATTTGAAAAATGAGTTCATTCATTCATTTCTCAGTCAATATTTCTTCTCTTTCTCAATAATATTCTTTTATATAATGAATTCATGAGTGATTTAAAAAATGTATTTAATATGAAAATATTATTTTCTTATTTAATAGGAATTTTCTCTATTTGAAATAACGATTTTGCTCAACATTCCACATTTGAAATAGAAAATTTAGCTTTGAAACCCATAACCTATTTGTGGGAATTTATTAATTAAGATAAAATACATTTTTATTATTAAATTAGTTTTTTCATGTATCAAACAGGATATTTCCACATGCATGCATGCACAGGCACATATAAAACATCTGATTCATCAAATCAGTCCTGAATTAATGAATAATATGTGAGACATTAAATCATACAAATTTAATTATTATATGCTTTATTATAATGCAACAAACTGTGGAATATTTTTTTACCGTTTCTTCTTCCGGGTTGGACCGTGTCAAATTGGTGTTATTTGACGAGCTTTCGCACATCATGTGATGGCTTCTTCAGGGCTGAAGAAGCCATCACATAATGTGCGAAAGCTCGGCAAATAACACCAATTTGACACAGTCCAACCCGGAAGAAGAAATGGTAAATACTTCTGACGACCGTCGAAGCCTACATGAACATGTGGAATATTTTTTATTTTTTTTTTTTATAGAAATAAATAAATCCAGTGCAATCATTCATAAAGAATTCAAAATGATAATTTGGGATAGTGTGGTTCAATTTTTCACACCTTTCTTAACTCATCTCCACAATTAGCTCAACTATTCAGTTTAACAAGTCAAAATAAGAGAATATGAGGTATCCATAAAACAGATACTTCTTGCCCTGCTTTATTTACATTTCATTTAAGCATAATGTATCAATTTAATTTTATGAGCTTACAATTAATAATAACAATATTAATACAATAGAAAAATATTAAAATATAATTAATATTATTTATACAACTATTAAGCTAATNTTTAGCCTTAATGAATAAAATACTAAATTATATTTTTCAAAAATATTTTTCTTTGGAACTTCAAAAAAGGTTTTCTTTATCAAAAAACAAAGAAAATATAAGTTTTGGGCATTGACTATTTTTATTCCAAAGAAAAAACATTAACAATAATGTATAACAATACATTTTTAAGGGCCCAATGATATAAAGTCACAAATTATTAAAAATATGTACAACTAGGAAAAACAGATCAATGGGCAAAAGAAAACACAAGCATTTCATGGTGATTTAGCAGTGGATAGAGAAGTTATCAGAAGATCTCAGATTATCTAAGAATGACATGCAAATACAATTAGCCTTAGCAGAATAAAGAGCCCCTACAATAGCTGTGAATGATCACTGAAGAATTTACATCCAACATTCAGAGGTAAATATATACCACCATCTTGAGACACAAACTCAATATTATAATTTATTTATTGGTAAAAGTCTAGTTGTCTTTAAAAAAACAACAAATATCATAAAAGTACCCGAGGCAACTGTTGGTGTCCCTCAGATTGTATTAATTAACATAGATAGTAAATATTTACATTTTCAAAACCCCTACACTTCAGCAGATTACATAAAAACTAAAAATTTTTACTTTGATGTTATCTTCATTATGCTTTGTAAAAAGTGTATATATTTTTATATTATAAATGATGAACTACATGAAACAATAAAATGCTTACTTGTCTACATATTCAGTTAATTCTAAAGCAATTTTATAATAGGAAAATCAAAGAAAAGATTCCAAAAAAAGAAAGTACCGAGAATATAATTAAAATTGTTTTTAAAAAGTACTTTACTTAAGTCATTAACTAATTATCAACAAGTACTTAATACAAATTTACATTTAGTTTAAATTATCAATTTTAATTACTACAATTTTATAACTAATAGGGACTATTTAGAAAATATATAGAGAAACTACAGAGCAGAAAATATACCCCATCATTAAAATTATGGTTGCTGCACAATATTTTAAGTAGGTCATCATAGGCATGAAAAGGGTCATAATTATCTCATAAGGATTCCCAGTGCAATGCAGTATAGGATAATAAGGCCAAAAAACACTTTCATGCATTCGTATGGACCTCACGATGCCTAAAATTATTTTTGTCACTGAATGATAGAAGATGTATTATTTTCAAGTAGAAAGAAGATAAATAATAAACTCATGAGTTCTTGTGTGTTTATGAATGCCAGTGCGAAAAATGTATTTCATGTTTTCAAACTTGATAATTATTAAACTCTTATTAATTAATTTAAAAAATAAGAGAATTTTACTGCTGAACGAAAATAAAATTATTTTCTTTTAAATTAAGCTCTTAAATCCATAGCTTATAATTATGAAAAATCACACCAATTTTCTAAAATAGATTTAGATGGAAATATATTTTTTTATTACACAACCATGTTTTTCAAAATCAAATTATGATTTTCTTGTTGTTTTTAGCATCCTCAAGAAGTAGTATACTGAACTGTTGCAGAAGAACCCTACTGCTGAGCCTTCACAAATAAGTCAATAGGTCAAGAAATTAATTCACAAAAAAATGTAAGTGATACTTCATTATAGACGAAGATTTAAATACATTTAGTTTTATTAAAAGTAACATCCCTAACAACCTTGATATAAAAGCTATTGAATAATTAAGTTTTTGAAAGCTAGGGGAGAAGTAAAACATTTGGATGGTTGAAAATAAGAAGACATTCGAATTATAACTAACTCTTAAAACCCATGGACGATTATATGAGACTTAAATTAATTCGGAAAATGCAAATATTCCCTTTAATATTAAAGACTAAATCTGAACTGAATTGTAAACTTATTATACCAAAGCAACAAATAGAGATATTAAATACATTCTTTAGTATGAGTGAATGTCAACAAAACAAATGGTCCTGAATACAAACAATTCATAACTCAATATTATTAAAATAATATTTTTTGAATCATTTAGACATCCACAGTTCCAGAAATATTCATAAAATCTTCTTTCAGGATAGACTTTGTTGAAAAGGGATTTTTTCCAAGCTTTACCACATCTTATGATGACTTCTTCAGGGCTGAATGGAGAAATAATAATAATAAAAAATATCAATATTTTTTCTTTTACTTTTAACCCCCCATTTAACTACAGGGACATGAAGTGAGGGGCCATCTAATTTCTCTCATATAATTTGTTGTTTTTTTTTTTGTATAAACTCTCGGTATAAACTGGATATAACTTACATACAGATAGGTCAAAAATTTAACTAATTCAATCAACTGTTTTGCCACTAATTTTCTACATTATCAAAAACACAGAAAACATTTTTATAATGTTTAAAATAAAACAGGTAATTTTTTTTTTAAAGCCAACAAAACCAATAAAACTATGTTTAATTTCTTGTGAAGAACAATTTTTATTTATGATTTATTTATGATAAATGTTAATCAAATTAAAAATATGATAACTAAACTATTTCTTACAGGGTAACAGAGTTCAAAGGGACATCTCTCTTCATCGTTAAGGATTTCAAAGAGAAAGGAACAACTTCAAGAACGCAAAATTTAGGTTCAAATTTTCTCACCATTATAGAAGAGAAAGTAAAAAATTAAGAAGAAAAGCTTGTGATTATCTAGTCAAATATTTCTATAAGCTATATAAAATCATGAAGCAGAAGTTTCATAAATGACCAATTTAAAATTTATTCAAACTTGTTTAATTATATGAAACTCAATGGTACATATAACAAATTATTATTATTATACAATACAAAATTGTCTTTAATGTTTCATAAGGTCCAAATAATTAGAAACAAAAATAATTACATTTGACATGTTAATTATCATGCTAATTCAAATGAATTTCTACAATTAATAATAAAAGATTAATATCCTACAACTATATAGACTGTAAAGTCATAATAATTCAAATAAATACAATTAATAATAGACTAAAATTTAAGCTGATAAACAAAATTAAGAAAAAAGAAATTTACAAAAAGTACCTAAAATATTTGTTATATGGGGTTATTTATTATTCTCAAGGAGTTAATTTGTACCAAGAAATAATAATTTATAGTAAGAAGCAATCAAACAAAAAACTTAATTAAAATTAATTTTAATACTTAATATAAACAAGCTGGGTTTAAATTGAATGTTATTTTATTTAAATGATTTCATGTAAATGAAATCTATTGATCTGTCTAGGATTTTCTCATCTCATCAAGGTCCAAGAATCACAGGGTGGCTATCTCCCTCTTCCCTTTTCCTGATTCCCACCAAGGCTGTTTTATAAGTTTTTTTTTTTTTAAAGGATTTAACTCATTCCATAACAGCCATTAAAAATTGCAAGTGTTTTTGTTATAACTGACTAAAGAACCACATATTTATATTTTTTGTTATCAATTTAATTCCACAAAATTAGACATTTTTTTCATATTGCAGGGAAAGAAGAAATAGCACATAAGGCATTCAAGCCCTTACTGTTTGTAGCACTGAGTATGGCTGTGATGCCCCTCTATGGTATTTCAGGGAATAAATCAAACAAAATTCAGTGAGTAAGAGTTCATTTACACTTCAAAAATACTCATAGAATTATAATTACAAATGATGATTATAAATATACTAATATTTTTCAAACAGAAAGGGTTAATTAACTTTTCATACAAATTTTGCAATGTTATCACAGGGAAAGTGGCATAACAATCCTTCTTAGAAGTAAACACACTAAAACAGAGAAAAGGAAAAGGAGAGGTGACATTTGCTAATAATAGAAATAACAAATATTTCTATAATAGAATATAATAATATTCTTAAAATATATATTAACTAAAAATATTTTGGAGAAAACCAATAAGTTCTTTATCGTTGATCAAATATATTTTAAATGCAAGTTAAACTTACACTGTCATTCTCATTCTTTTATTCAAAACTCATCTGCACTTATATAGCTAGATAGTATGTATGTAGTCAGTGAAGTAATTTATTTCAGTAAAGATACTTTTCAATTGATGAAATCATGTCTCCAAATTCTACTTTATAACGAATCGCTGGATTAAAAACCGTTAGTTGATTGTTTGACAGCAAGGTGGTGTTGCATGATAGTTCTCTTAATATAGGGACACCAACCTTTTCTTCAGAAGACAGGTTTTCTATAGCATTTCTATGGAATGCCCATTTTACCAGTGCAAACAATTTATTTCAAGAGCAGACGTTAGAATCGGCTCTAAGAATTAAAAACGACATTTCTACTATGCATTTTTTCCATTGTTTTTAACATTTCTTATATTTCTTATCTACTTCAAAGAAACTAGACAACACTTTTTATTTATGAACCTACTATTCTTATTTCTGGATAACTAGCCTTGAAGGGTTTAAGGGATTCAGAATTTAATTTTAAGGAAAAAAACTAAATAAATGGAATAATATTGATTGATCAAGATATTCAGATACCCTGATGGAACTCTAACTCTCTCTCTCTCTCTCTCCCCTTTCTCTCTGTACACACACACATATATACATACATGGATAAACACACACAGATTGATTTTATTTTTATATATTCCCTTTAATATTAAAGACTAAATCTGAACTGAATTGTAAACTTATTATACCAAAGCAACAAATAGAGATATTAAATACATTCTTTAGTATGAGTGAATGTCAACAAAACAAATGGTCCTGAATACAAACAATTCATAACTCAATATTANGTTTTTCTCCTAAACAAAATATATATATGTAATTTTGATTTTTAATTAAAAGTAGAATATATATTAATTTAATTAAACACCAAGTTATGTACATCTAACTACTTTTAACAGAACATAGTTCGTAAAGTTTTCATTTTTTCTTCATTTATATAAATGTTTTGTTGATGTTAAATAAAGAATAACTACAAATATCGGCACTATTCCTTTGCTTATCATGCATCAACAATTGCTACAAATAAAACTGAAATAATGCTGGATATAGATAACAATACAAATAAAGAAACATTGTTTAAGATTTAAATGGGTGAGCTGTCGTTTTTTGTTGGCTACAATAATGATAATATTTGATTTGACACTAATAGGGATCACTATCTTCCATCGAGGTATCAACCGAGGAAGCACAGGTATGTTAAATTATTTTTCAAGTATGAAAATAGAATATAATATTTCTAACTTGGCAAGAACAAGAAATGTAAGTAAGAAAGCAAAGGTTTTACTAATTAATGCCTTATCTCCAGGCATATATCCTGAAATTCTTCTGAACTGGTTCCTAGTATAAAGTAGAAAAAAAAAAAAAAAAAAAGATTTAAGTTTGTTGTGTGTTGAGTAATACACATAAAATTAATAATAACTCTGTCCTCAAAAATTTTGACTATAATTTTTTACATACACTTTTCATAGTGTAGATTTTTTTTAAATTAAAAGAATGAAATAGAGGCTGGCCACATTGATAATGATTGTTAATAATATAAGGGTTTTAAATATAAAAATAACCTTTTGAAGTTGGTTTTTGTAAATATTACTACACTTGGTTATTTTCATATATTTCTTTGTCTCATCTGAATGATAAAAAAAAAAAAAGTTTCTACAGTGGAACAGCAGGATGCAGTAGGATGTTGACAAATTTACATATAATTTTTGCATTTTTTTAATTAAATCTAATTATGTAACTCAGGTTTTTTCTAATATATTTAAATTCAGAGGAAGATATCTTGTTCTCATCTGATACACACATTTTATGAAATTTCATTAAATTGTAAAAAAAAAAAAAAAATG